>APFE031634805.1:129792-276607 GCA_000404065.3 Pinus taeda
AAATAAAAATAATTTAATTTTAAAGTTATGTTTTTAGGTAATGTTTTTTTATTAAAGTTTATGGAGGCAAAATGTTGAAAGGAAACAAGTGCTTTTAACCTAGTTGTATTGAAAACATTTAGGTGTTCTTGCATATTAAGTGGGTAAAAATAAAATAGAGTATATAGTAAATGGATTTAATAGTTAAAAACAAGTGTTAGTTTATTAAAATGCATATGTCAAATTTGGAAGGAGTAGAATACACATCTTTCTTTAGGTTAAATATATTCAATTTGTTGCGCCAATGGGATTGTAAGACCCTATGTTTTCATCTTGAAAAAATGGAGTTCTCTCCTAACCATTCGCATGGTTTAGGTTGTTATAAGTAAAGTAGGTTTTTTTCCTTAAGATGAGAACATTTAATTTTAATTAGATTATAATGTGGTTTCAATGAAGCATTAAAATAGGGAATGAGCATGCACATTCAGGATGCTAGTGATGTTAGGTTTTGCTTCAGGTATGAGTACACATCTAAGAAGACTCTAACAAAAGTTGAAGAGTTTGAATAGGTAGATATGTTGGAGGATTGTAGTCTAAATTTGAGGTTTAGAAAAGTAATTTAAGCATCATGATAAGTTGTGAAGCAAACATAAGGCATTTGACAAGTTGCACGAAGGAAATTTGGTAGTGGTACTAAGTGAACATTCTTTGATCAAATTTCATACCCTCTCCTTAAAAATACCACTTTGCAAGACGAAGAAGAAATGTGAAATTTATGTGCAACCAACTAAATAAGTTAGCAAGGTTATTGCAACATATATAGGTGGTCATGTCATGCTGTAAAAGGAGGTGTTGGCCCACTCCCCTTTTTGATAATTTATCAACCTTTGAATTTGATTCCCTGTGAATGTGATCAAATGATATGGCACTAAAGATTCTAATGAGCTCCATAATTTTAATAATCCTTTTATACAATAAAGAAGTGTAAAAGGAAGTATAACCTTTCATCCAATCTAAAACAACATTTGAATCCCCTATGACTTGTCTGTTTAGATTGTTGAAATGATGCAATTAAAATGACTAACATAAACGACTAATTCATATTATTGTAGTTTTTGTTAGTTAGTCATATTTTTGTTCCTAGACTAAATTAGTCATTTATGTTAGTCCTTTTTAGTAGTATTACTTATTAGCTAGTCGTATAATTTAACTTGGGACTAAATTAGTCATTTATATTAGTCGTTTTTAGTTGAGTCTCTTAATGTTGCTAATTTTTGGTAGTATTTCACTTGGAAAAGTTGTGGTGACTAAACTTTTTAGTCACCTAGTCACTAATTTCACCATTTTCTACTAGTGATTATTTGGAGGAATCAGCTCATGGGACCATTTTTACCTGTGGGACCCAGTTTGGCAAAATGAGGTTTGAAACCTTCTGGGAGAATTTTGAGGCATCAAATGATGTTTTCTGTTATACACACAGAGAAATTTCCAAAAACACAAGAAGCACATCAATCAGAGTCTATATGCAAAAGTTATGCCACTCAGAAGTTTACCTTCATGTTTTCACACCTATAGTTCGAGAGGATGTCGTGTCAACCCCATTATTCATGGAAAGGGGGCTAGCCACATTTTTGTGATGTAAAAGACTCTAGAAGAGTCTATATTGTAATTCTAATTAAGGGTTGATGTAGTCAAAATTAACCAGTTGTAGGCTATTGAGATGTGTTATAACTAGGCCAATGCATTCCATTCTTTCGAGAAAATTTTGTTCCATAGCTCAGCAAAGATAGCCAGGACAGATATGAGGTAGAGCACACAGAGAGGATATGTGCACTGTAGCAGCCCATGGGCCAAAAACATTACTTCTTTGTACCTACAGCCATATTTCCTAACAGAGAAAGAGAGAAAAGCGACCTCACCTTCCAGCTAGGTTTTTCTTCGAAAAGGGTTTCACAAAGCATATCTTGTGTCTTATGTGTGTGTGTGAACTTATTTTTTCATTCTCTATTCCATAATTTCCATTTGTTGAAATATGTAACTAGGTTCAATCTTCATAATGGCATATGTAATCGTGATTTTATGTATTTAATGAAAAGAGAAAAATAAATTTATTATTTTTATTTTTGAGGCATGTGTTTCAAGCTCAAGGGAAATTTATTTTTATGTCAAGCACCCATGAAGTGCTTCTATGTTTCTCATAAAGTCAATTGATTCATTGTCATGTATTGAAGACTCTTTTGGTCATGTTACATATTGTAAATAAAAAATTATTGAGTCAAAATAGATTCAAAATACTCTCCAAGGCGTCGTCATGGCACAAAGATCAAGTTGGCCTAAATGAAGGGACAAGTTAGCCTCGAGGTAGCAATTCGTACCCCTCACAAGCCTATAAATAAGAAGGAATTTGACCTCATTTTCACACTCACTCAAGAAGGTTCGATCTCCTTAAATAGAATCTAGAAAAGGACGAAGAAGAAGAGGAATATCAAGATCGAAATTTTTGGGCCTCTCTCTTTCATTAGGGCTTCTATAATTTATGGGTTAAAATTTGTTTTGAAGCTACATCGAAGTTGTGAAGCTGCAAGGTAGAAGCTATTAAGCTTCCTCTAGATCAAATTTGTGAAGCTACTAGGTCGAATATACTGAAGTTTCATCAAGGTCAAATTTGTGAATCTGCTAGGTCGAAGTTGTTGAAGCTGGTAGGTCGAAGTTGTAGAAATTGTTGTTGAGATCAAAGTTGCTGGAAGGTCGAAGTTTGTTGCTAGAAGCTATATAAGAAAATATCATCAATAAGGAAGGATGATTTTGTCTTATAGGGTCTTGGTCAAGGGTCATAATTATTGGAATTCGTCAATTTAAGTTCTATAAGAAGAGAATGATGTTGGTGGGTTTTCCTCTCAGTTGGAGAGGTTTTGGCACTAGTTGATGGCCTATATCTTGTGTCTTGTTGTCTCATTGTTCTTTATGATTTGGTAGTTGTTTGATGATAGAGAACATTAATAATAATAATAAAATAAGAATTTAATCAAGTAAAGTAAAAATACATCACAAGCAGTCATCAAAGTAAGAGAAATAACCTACACGTGTTTCCCCCAAAATTCTCAACATGGTTTTAGAGCTAAGGTGACTACATCAAGGAAGGTCAACATGAAGAAGGATACGCTAGGGTTAAAGTATAAATATATCATCTTGGAAACATCAAGAGAAACAATCATAAAGAAGGAATAAACCTCACATCATATTTAAAGGGAATAATTAAGAGAATCAATGAAGACCTTAAAACCATAGCTCATCCAAAGAAGGGTTCCACACTTGAAGCATTCTTAGGAAACTCACACATTCTACAATCATTATCACAATGAAGGAAGAGTGGAGCACTTTTGGGTTTGTTTTTTTGGCTATATTCTCCACACGTGTGAAGTATTAAAACATCCATCTACAGCAACAAGTATCAAATTTCATCCACCATCAAGAATCAAGTTTTGTTCTAAGAAAGGTCTCCCTTTCAAGCCAAAATAATAAGAAAAAGAAGTCAAGTCAAGCAAAGTAGAAAGGAGGCAACTTTTTCCATATTCTAGCCACATGTCTGAACTAAGGTTATTAAAAAAAACAACGAAATTTCGTAACTACTACAAGAAGCCTAGATTTTGAAGAAAGGTCGAAATTCGAGGTTGTGAAACAAGTTTAGCTATTGTTGTCTTGAAGGAAGAAAAGTAGGAGAAAACATTGTCATCATCATCAAGGAATCAATGGATCTCCCTTTGAGCCAATGATCACTTTTGAAGAAAGACGTCTTCACCAAGAATACATATTCTATTATCTGCATCATCATCAAAATCAAGAAGGAATCAAGTTGAATATTTAATCATATAGGAGTATCTTCACTTGATAAGTAAGTATTTTTATATCTATATTTGAATATGTCAAAATGACTTCATATTGTAAGGAGAGCAACAAATTAGTTGGGTCTAATGGGCCTCTAAATTAGACACAATTTAAGGCCCATTTAATGTTTATTAGGCCCAGAAAGGATATATTAAACCTCTGCTTCTACACTTAATAATGTTTTTTTAGCTTTAATATGTTCTTAGGAACATTTAGAGATAATTGCATATTATGTGCCTAATATTATTTATTTCTGCAAAATATTGAGAGAATATGGAGTAAATTTTGAATGAGATAATATAGGTACTTTCTCCCTACTGCAGGATGGATCAAGGTTGGATAATAAATGAACAAGATTATGAAATTATTGCACAAATTCTAGAGCTCCAGTACCTAAGAAAATCTAGGAATGTGTTCCCTATCATTTAATGCAGATTCCTAGTGTTGAGAACCAAATACACTATTTGACGAATTTTAGAGGGGAAAGATTCTTCGTTTCAATGAAAATTCTTTCCCCTCAATTTGTAGCAATTCGAATTTTCCTCTAGGGGCATGTATTTCTTAGTCTTCATGTGGATAAAACTTGTTATCTAACAACTCCACTTTCATTTCTAATAGGGATGTACTTGGATTGATTCAAATAATGAAGTTTGGTGCCATTTTTAGCTTCTAAAGCTTGCATTACTTCATAGGACTATTATTTTCCTTGGGATTGGCCATCCTAGGAGCTGTAGAGCCCTCTTGTACAATTTATTTATTTCCTTTGAATGTCTTTTTCACTTGCATCTCTTATTTCTGCATTTACTATCCATGCCTCTTTTGTTGTAGCTTACATTGGTTAAATGATTGAAGTGATTTGTTTTGTAAGTTATTTACAAAGTCACAAGAATGATTCAGCCTTAGAACAACTTTTAAAATTCATATGCATCATTGAGCTACTTTGATTGGTTTACTAGTTCACAAATCTATAATTTCTGGAAATCCCTTGTAGCAAAATAGTAGTAATTTTCTGTTATTTTTTAGAATATGTTAATGAGCTTCATTTGAGTTGATTTCACTTATATTTGGTCATAAAATATTCAAGTTAATATAAAAATTTATCCCATAGCATTTTCACTTGATTAGGTTATGTATTTGGTAGGTTAAATAGCTCACTAGTTTTTGAATTTCCAGTTTTTAGAGTAGTAGTTTTTTGCTATTTTTTAGCACGTGTTAACAAGGGTATTTTGGATTCCACTTGGAATGGAGTCCTAAGACATCCTAATTAATAAATAAATAAGTCCCATCCCATTTTAATTTGATTTAATTTGGAATTCGATAAGTTATCTCGCTCGTGTAGCAAAAGAGGGCCTCTTATAGCACCTCTTGTAGCACTCCTGTAGCACGTGTAAATTTGACTAGATTTGCTCCAAAAGCTTGGATTTTATATCTTAGGCTTGAATAATGACCCCTAGGCTCTGAATACGTGATTGAGTAAGAAAAAAAGATCTCTTCAGCCTTGCCTTCTCCATTACAATTCACCTCTGCAGATTGGATTAGTGGACAAATTCATGACTTCAAAAGTATAATGATGATTTTCATGATTGCTTTATGAAGCACTTTGTGAACTATATTGAAAAAATATATCCTGAATTTAGTGATTGAAGGATGATTTCATTTTTTTCATACATAATAATATATGGTTTCCATTCCCAACATTGTTATTTATATTACATAGACTAGGCTTCCTTTTGATGTACCATTTACACTCTGCAAATAGGTAAATGTTTACATTTCTGCAAATAGGATTAACATTTACATTCATGCAAAGTATAATAGCCTTTCCTTTCTACAAAATTAACTAGGATTCCCTCTCAAAAAAAGTAATTAGGTTCTTTTATGCAAATAGAGTAACATTTCCATTTTTGCAATTAGTTTAGGCTTGGATTAGTGTCGACGCCTCTTAATTTGATAATTTAAGTTGGTAGCCTTGGGAGTTGCATCATTATTGTTGCAATATTGGGGCTCATCACTTTTTGGTGCCATTTTCAGGGAGGTGTCGAAGTATGCATTGTTTTCTTCCATAGTTGATTCATTACTTTTACTTTCTACAAGAACAAAAATTTCATTAGGAATATTTCATTTCAAAGATAGAAAAATTGCATTGCATTAACATTCTTATTCAAAAAAAAAATCTCCAACACCAAACCCCCAATTTGATCACATGGTGCAGTAAGAACCACATCACCATCCACTTTTGAAAGTAGAAGAAGAAGAGGTGGCAAAGAAGGTAGAAGAAATGGATGGAGATTATGACAATGAAAGAGATCCTCTTTAATTTCTCATTCAAGATACTAATATCAATGTTAATATGAAGAACATCCCTCAATATTTCCTTCCCAAATTCCATGGTATGAGATTAGAGGATCTGAAAACCTTTCTCTTTGAATTTGAAATCCTTTGTAGATCTTATGGTTACTTACTAATCACTCAAAAGTTAAGATTGTTTCTAGAAACATTGAAGGATATAACTCTTAAACGGTTTGTGAGTTTAGGGACTAATTCAATAAGATCATGGGATGATATGCAAAAGATATTTTTATAAATATATAAAAATCATTGATCTTAAAGAAGAAATATTTAGAATGAATCAAAAATAAGATGAGAGACGTAAGGATCTAATAGATATATTTATGTATAATGTTAGGAGGGAAAAAATTACATCATTTAGGATTTGACATAGTAAAAATCCTCTTACTTAAAACAATTAGGGATGAGTGGATTGATATCCTTGATCTCATGAGTAGAGGTGATGTATACCAATTATCATTTGAACAAATTTGTGAAACATGCAAGCACATCTCAAGAGGAATGGAAAGGGTAAGTAAATCAACACCAAGATTGGTAAGTCAGGATGAACTTGGAAATTTGCTTGATAACTTTAAAACAAAAATTCTTTGCAATCTAAGCGAACAACTAGAAAGGTTAAGAATGAAAATGAGCAAAAATAGGATGTTGATATTTGTGTTATGCATGCAGATTCACATGCTACTAAATATTTCCCATCATTACCGAGGTTGAAGGAAGTTTATCAAGAGGACAATGGAGCAAGTCAATCACCAAATAAACTATGTTATGTAGCTCAAAGAAGACCACGACAGCCTATTCAACCTGATATGATGAAAAAACCTTATTCACAATTTTAAGGTTATGCACATCCATCTCAAAGTAATTGGAACACGCCCTTTCCTTGGAAACCTTGGCCATCTCAACCACAAAACCAATCTTGGCAACAAGGTTGGCAAGGACCTTATGGGAAAAATCCACAATATCCTCAATATTTTCCTCAATATCTTATATACCTAACTAAATTTATCCATACCATCCACCTACACCACAACCACAACCCCAACCACATCCATCTCAAATATCCAATCCCACTCAACTACCTATACCACCATTTCCGAATCCAAACAATGAATTAACTCAACCCACTTACAATGTTGAGGTACAATACTTCCAAATAAATCTTCTTGATGTGAATGATATTCACCTAATATCAGGGAGTATATTTCAACAAATATATTCTCTTGATGGATATTCTCTTGGAGAAAAACATCCAAAAGAAGAAGATCCAGAAAAGACCAAGGAATCATGGACTACATTTAATGAAGAGTGAGCATTGGAGCCCAATAATGAAGAATTTATGTTATGTTTATCATCATATTCTTTATGTGTTCAAAAGACTAATCAACAGAAAGAATAAGATTTTAATGTCATGGTAGAAGAGGACACAGAAAGAGATCGAAATGTGTAAGTGGACTAGTGGCATCACAACTATATTGAAATATGGTTTCATACAATCATTAAGTTGCAGCAACCCACTCTTCTTCAAAAATTCTTGATCTCATCCCAGTCAAAGAATTTGGTCTCTCACATTCAAGTACATGTCAAAGCATATATTGCAAGCATATAAATGAGTTTATCTGTCATATTGATGTGCACTTGGGTCATTGGAAGTATTCCTATACTTGAAAGAGATTTTGTTTTTTCAAGTAGAGTAGGATAAAAATAAATAAAAAATGAAAAACAGAAAATAAATAAGAGGAAAAGAATAAGATCTCAGGTGAAACCCTCTTTTGAGGTTCCTGAGATTGGATCACTGATTAAAAACCTCCTAGATGTAGTCAGTGGGTTGGAAAGAAAAAAAGGAAAATATCATAGGTGAAAACCTCATTTGAGGTGCCTAGGAAGACCTACTAGTTGAAAACCTCATTGAAAGAGCTAGTAGGCCTGGAAAATAAAGAAAAAAAGGAAAAAGGAAAAATGAAAAGGAAAAAAATATTTTCTCCATGTATCTCTCTCTGATGAAAGTAGGTGCTCTAGCACTTTTTCAAGAAACAAGAACAATTTAGCAACAAAATATATATATATATATATATATATATATTATATATATATATATATATATATATATATATATATATATATATATATATATATATATATATATATATATATATATATATATATGATCAAAAATCTATTCAAATGAAGTCAAACTTGGGCTTTCTCCTCCTTTTCCCAGATGCTCTGAAAGGACCAAGGCCATGTCAATCCATCACCTCATCCATTTCCAACATCCACACATCATTTCCAATACTTTCTCATTCATTTCCCTCGTTGTCCTAAAATGCTACATGAAGGTTTTGTTTTGCTACAGGAGGCCAAAATACACAAGGCATAAAATTATTTTTTCCGTATATTGAAAATTGTATATCCATTGGATGATATATTAAATGGGGAGATGCATATATATTATGGTAACATGATCAATGAATTTCAACAAATTCCACTGCACACTTTTCGAGAAATTGGTCTCCATCACCTACAACCATTTTTCATTTTTATCAATATTCGTGCATCTGTTGGCCAAGATTTTTTATAGGGAAATTCATAAGGATGATTTCAACCTTATCACAAATTCCATGTCAATCCAACCTAACGTTTGAGATATATGGATAAAACAATTCTACTACAGGGGCATTCCATAATTGCTACAGGAGTGACCATAACTGTTACATAAGTGTGATTGGCACAGAGAGAGGGGTCAAATCCTATGTTTTCCATGGGGTAGTGAAGTAATAAGTCTACCACACCACCATAACCCATATTATACACCTTTTATCCACTACTCCACTCAAATAATCTCTCTAACCGTCAAAAATACCCATGTTTTACCCCTTCTCCCACAATTTTCACCACAAACAAGGCTTCTAATATTTCTCCATGAGTTTAACATGAGTCAGAGTTTTTGGATGCATTTTGTGAAGGTTATTGTGATCATAGGGAGGTCTATGTGACTACTACAAGAAAGAATCTAGTCATGTAGCAGCATGCACAAGCCCTCTAAAACCACAATCAAAAGAACTTGGAAGCACCAGAATGAATAATTGACCAACATGAATCTTTGAGGGATTATATCCTTGATCTTGGGTAGCCACAAAAATTTTGTAGAGCTACTATAGGGTCACTAATCATCTCCAACATTAGCAGCTTGATCCACCATCAACAAGACCTACAGTGATAACTTTGATTAGTCAAGAACATTTCAAGAGAAGGTTCTTTGAGAGAAAAGCCAATGCATGGAAAAATGAGCATAGGAAGATGAAACCTCAATAAGCCAACAAATCATCCATTACCTTTGTTCATAAGAAGCATGCAACCATCAAAGGATCATCACTAGAAACTTTAGAACCACCAAAAGTAGCTTCAATAGTCATATGAGCAACTTCAATATCACATGCAAAAATACATCAAGGGTAAGGACAAGGTATGAAATCCTCAAAACCTCTCCTAAATACTTATTTTAACTCAAAAACATGTTTTAAGTGTATGAAGGAAAGTGTTTTTTATATTCAAACTTAGTAGCAAAGAAGCCTCAGCCTTCTCTAGCAGTTAACTTTACTTTTCCACCAAGACACCCGCACATGGGGAGAGAACAAGACATAACTAAAAAGGATTTGAGAAATTGGTATGTAATCATTTAGTCATGATGGAGGAGAAGGAATGTGAAGGGGTTGGTGAGGGCCAACTTAGTTAACTCAAATCACTTTGAGTTTATTTTTCATTCAATGAAAAATAGAGAAAAATTTGAAAAAAAAGAAAAAGCAATAAATAAAATAATAAAAAGGCGGACCCACCACGTCTTGGCATGCAAATAATAGCTTCTACAGGTTTCGAGTTTGTTTTTACAGGAGTACCAACAATGCTACAGGAGAAAACATAGCTGCTATAGGAGAAACATAATTGCTATAGGAAGGAATAAAGTTGTTATAAGAGATAGACATATTGCTACAGGACATTAATAGAGGGCTACAAGAGAAACATTTTGCTACTAGGTTGTTGAATAATGATTAATTAATTTCTACAAGGTACAAAGAAACATACAGAGCTACAAAGGATTTTCTACAGACAATCTGGGTTGTATAATGGTAAATTCTCCAAGGGTGAAAGGTATCCAAGTTAGTAAGTTGGTCATCACACCATTCCTTTCTTTTTCTTCAATTTATTGACCATCATTTCTCCCTCTGTAAGAAGAAAGAGCTCTCTATTAAGTGTTTTCAATTCCATAATTTAATGAGAAAAGAGAATTCATATTTCTTGTTAAGGGTGTTCATAAGAATTTGATGGATATTATAATGTGTCATGGCCAATAATTTGTATCAACAGTAAGAGGCTTGGACTTCAATTAGAATGACTACCAAGAATTATTATTTTCACAAGGAGAAGTTCCAAAGGAATACTAAGAAGACAAACCAAAAGCAAGGTGTTGCCCACACAAATAGAAACCATTACAATTGAAGAATCACCTGAGAGAAAGAAGCAACCTAAACATGTATTAGAAGTTCCATGGGAAATTGAGATAGGGGAAGAAATGAAAATATAAGAGTAGCAAGAAGAGCAGTAGGAGGAGAAACACATGGACCAAAAAACAGGGAATGAATAGGCCAGCATATCTGAAGAACCATAGGGAAAGGAGGATGAATAAGTTTCTCAAAGGATGAGCAATAGTTTCAGTAGGGGGTATGATGGGCCTCCAAATTGGACACAAATTAAGGCCCGTCTAACCTTTCTTAGGCACATGAAGGTTATATCAAACCTCTTCTTCTACACTTAATATTGTTTTTTTAGATTTAATATGTTCTTAGGAAGGTTTAGAGATAATTTCATATTATGTTCATAATATTATTTATTTTTGCAGAATATTGAGAGAATATGGAGTAAATTATGAATGAGATAATATAGGGAATTTATCCCTACTATAAGATGGATCAATATTGGATAATAAATGAACAAGATATTATGAAATTATTGCACAAATTTTGGCTCTAAAGTGATTGAGAAAATACAGGAATGTGTTCCCTATCATTTAATGCAGATTCCTAGCGTTGGGAACCAGATCCACTATTTGAGGAATTTTGCAGGGGAAAGATTCCTCATTTCAAGGAAAATGCTTCCCCATAAATTTGTCTAAATATAAATTTGAATTTTCCTCTAGGGGAATGTTGGCTTGATGAGGCCTAACCCAGGTTCAGAGTTATGTATGCCAACCAAAAAAACCCTAAACTCATGGCCCTTTCGACAACAACCCGTGTAGCGCAGACTTCATTCTTAACCGAAGCAGTATTGGGAGATGACAGAACCAGGTTTCTGCATCCAGGGGCCTGTGTAATAGGTTCCTATGGCTCCTAGGATTTATTTCTATTTTCACGAACCCTAACCCTTCCAAGACAAATAATTACAGTAATTCACTTAAACAATATATATACCTTTGTGAAGGTCATGCAACATTCATAACATGTATAAAGTATATTTTTCTATCACTTTCGCATAGAAGATAATAATTTATTCATATAAATTGTGGTACAGAGCGAAAATAGAGAAACTTACAGAAGTAAGAAATAATACACAAATGCACAAGTATTGGATCAAAACAATCTTTATTAGATGTAATCGATGAGATACAGACTCTTTTTCCCTGCGCACTTAATAGCATTGGCCCACGTACTCATCTTGCGGACTTACCGTGGTCTTTGTGCACTCAGCTATAGGAGCCTTCCCCTTCACCTAGGTACAGGAAAACATACCTTTCCTGCCTTAGCTTACTTTCCCTTACAAATATTTCTATCAATTACTTATCCCTTAGACTTGCTATGACTCTTCTATTTATAACCTTTTCGCTTGCAATACCATGTGTGGGTCTCAAAACCTTCCTATCACCTACCCAACTAAGGTACCAAAGTCCCTTTGAATTTTACTATCTTCACACTCTGCTTCCAAAAATAGCATAGACTTTACATCTTTACAAAAAGTACTTACAAAACTTTAACAAAATTTACCTCAAGGACTCCATCCCAATAGGGAATGTATTTCTGAGTCTTCTTATGGAGAAAACTTGTTCTCTAATAGCTCCACTTTCATTTCTAACAGGGATGTATTTGGATTAATTCAAATAACGAAGTTTGGTGCCATTGTTAGCTTCTAAAGCTTGGTTTCCTTCATAGGACTCTGATTTTCCTTGAGCTTGGTCTTCCCAGGAACCTCATAGCCCTCTTGTACAATTTATTTATTTCCTTTGAATGCCTTTTTCACATGAAGCATATATGGGAAGAAGGAAGCTAATCCCTTCAATGAATATGGTCATTGTGCAAAATCAAAGAGACAAGGATAAAGACAAAAATCATTGTAGGATCAAGCAAGCAAATTCAAGCATTTATTTTTATGGCAAGAATAAAAGGGAATTTTTGGAAGCTTGGTCCTCATAAAAAGAAGAACATGTCGAAGGTTCAATGTTATGGTTGTCATGAATATGGGAACTACAAGAGAGATTGTCCAAATCTCAAGAAGGACAACAACAAAAGAGGAAGGGAGGAAGCCCATATCACTAAAGAAGTAGAAGACATTGAAAAGAATAAATTCAAGAAGGAGGATGTAAAATATCTCTACTATGATTGAGATAGTCTTCCTCAACTAGTTCTTTTCAATTTTTTTGTTGTAAAGTATAACTATCATGGTAGGAAACATTAGAAGCATAATAGGATGCATCATGTTAGCAGATGACATCATAGAAGCATATGATTGAAATCAAGAGCTTGTGACATCATCATAAAGAAGCATGAAAGATAACTGAAATAGAAGTCTATGGCTGTCACCTATAGAAGGATGTAGCCCTTGGTAACCTCATTAGAAGCATAAGTACTACTTATGGGAAAAATAAAGACCCTAATAGCAGACTGTATTCAAAGCCTAATTCTTCGTTCCTTCAAAATTCTCTTCCACTTCGCGTAGTCCCAAACATCAATTTAAAGGCATAACCCATTTTCACACAATATCATCTTAATCCAAGTCTTCAGGGATTTCAGGTACTTACCTCTTGTTCCTTTGAAGACCTATACTCCGCTTCACTGTATATGATGGACGTATCAATCACGAATTAAGTTATGAATCCTCCCAAAATACGGTCAACCCAGTGATCAACGACCCGCGCAATTTTATTTTATGAAGCCTCTAAGCGCTTTACCAGTTCAGGGGTTCCACACAATAGGGCCATCAAACTTCCACGTACCCTCACTCTCCGCTAATTTGGATAGTCACTCATGAAATTCAAATGGAAAAGAGTAGAAGAATATTTTGTGTTCATCTGTATATAGGTATCTATTCAGCGACTCTTCCTTCGACAAGCACAAATTTCTGTTCTCCTGAGCTGTAAACACGTGCAATTTCTGACTGATCCACTTCTCAATTTCTTTATTAGTGGGGAACCACTTATCACACATCCCTTTAGAAAGATCCTAATCCCAGCAATGGAACTATTTGTTGACTCGATGGGGCCTGACCTAGGTTCAAAGTTATTTGCGCCAACCAGCAAAACCCTAAACTACTAGCCCTTTTGGCAACAACCCGCGTAGTGTAGGTTGCAGTATCACCTGAAGCAGTATTGGGGGATGAAAAAACTAGGCTTCTACACCCAGGGGCATGTGTGATAGGTTCCTACAGCTCTTAAGGCTTATTTCTATTTTCATGAACCCTAACCTTTCCGAGACAGATAATTACAATAATTCACTTAAATAGTATCTATACCTTCGTGAGGGTCACGCAACATTCATAACATGTATAAATTATATTGATCTATCATTTCCGCACAGAATATAAATGTTTATTCATATAAATTGTGGTACAGACTAAAAATAAAGAAACTTGTAGAAGTAAGAAATAATACACAGACATACAAGGATTTCGATGAGATACAGGCTCTTTTTCCCTACACACTTAGCTGCAGGGGCCCGCGCACTCAGCCTACGGACTTACCAAGATCTTCGCACACTCAACTGCAGGAGCCTTCCCCTTCACCTAGGTACAGGAAAACAAACCCTTCTTGCGTTAGCTTACTTTCCCTTACAAATATTTATATAAATTAGTTATCCCTTAGAATCACTATGAATCTTCTATTTATAGCCTTTTTTATTATAATACCATGGTCTGTGAACTATGGGCTGGTCTCAAAACCTTCCTATCACATGCCCACCTAAGGGATTAATGTCCATTTGTATTTTACTATCTTCATGCTCCGCTTCCACAAATTGTGAAGACTTTACATCTTTACAGAAATGACTTACAAAACTTTAACAAAATTTACCCCAAGGAACTCATCCCAATAGGCCCCCAACACAATTTGGTGAATCATCCTCAAGTCGCTCAACTGGCGCTTCAATATTGGCTTCGATTTCATGGAACTCCAAATTCAAAACCCGTAGATTAGTTGTTCCTTACATTGCTACATGTTGCGCTTACTCGACTAGCTCCTCTCTAGTGATGCCTTCCACCGCGAGGCCCATTGTCCTTTGTGTTTGTTGGATTCCCTTTAGCTTGTTCTACACTAATAGAGTAATATGGTTGGCTTCCTCTATCTAAGGTTGTGTTCTGTCCCTAACAATGGCCTCTTCCCGATGCAGTTCTTTAATGTTAGTTTGTAACTTCTTTCCTTCCTATAACCATGCAAAACCACTGTACTAGCACCAAAGTGTGTACAGTCAACCTTATCTCATCAAATTTTTGCTACTTTTACCTAAGGTCAGTGTTGATGTTCTATAGAGTGGGGTCCTCCTATAGAGATGTCCAGAGTTCCATGACCTGCTCAAATAATTTTGTGCAATCCTTGACTATTGCATCTAATGTGGCCATTCCTTCTTTGATGGCTGCTTTGTGTTGCTCCCGAACCTCTAGTGGAGTTATCAACTGTAGCTTCAATTGTAGCTCTAAAATCTGCAACTATATCTCAAATCAGACTCAGCCGATTTCATCTTTTGACTCTCTGACCACAGCAACCAGCTTCTGTATCTTTTCCGCTGATTCTACTTCTACTGGAATGTTGAGTTTGGGCGGCGCATTACACGCCTATGTAATCGATGCTTCCAAGTGTGGGCTGCATGCAGTGATACTCTTCCTTTTATTTCAGCACCTACACCTTTTCTTCAAATATCTAATAGTTATTGGTCTTAACTTCACAAATGACCAACAGCGCATGCTGCTCCCTAACCCTTAGTTCATCTGAGACACCTTGGTGCAATTCATGTAGAGTCTAGATAGGGAGTGCCATGAGATTGATGCCCAGATCCTTAATCTGTGAAATTTGGGCATTGGCTTCTTCTGATTGAGCATGCAGAGCCTCGTCCAGCAACTAAATCAATCAGAGATCCAAAGTACGATCTATTTCTAGGATTGTCGCACTTACTTGCTGCAAGCGCATCTGACCTATGCTCGCTTGCAATTACCCTGTCTAGATCTAAAGGTCGTACAGATCCTTCTTCACATTTCCCAGTGCCTATTGGTACTGCTACTCCAATTAGGTCCATAGATCTATTTTCGTATCCCAGACCTTGTCTCCAATATCGTCTAAATCCCCCTCATTAAGGGCTAGCAGATCCACCTGGGAGAATCTAGTAGACTTATGCTTCTTTCGTGACCCCGAGGTTGTCTACTTCAGTCATTTCTTGACCACAAAGGGGGTTCCCTGCTCCATGCCCTCACCTCCTTTGACATATGACTCCTCCTAGTCCTAAGTATGCTGGGAATCAAACTCCTTGACCTCTATGGTAGTTTCCTTGTCCGCTCGCTCTTCATCAGTAGCTGCCTTAGTAACAGCTTCCTTGGAAGCAACTTCTTTAGAAACAAATTCCTGCTAATATGCAACTTTCTCCTGAGTTGCAACCTCCTAGGCCTCCTTTTGTTTGTTTGTTGCTAAAGTTTTTGTGGTGGTACCTTCTGCTACCTTGCTCATTCCCACGCCTGGATATGAGGGAACCAGCCACTCCCCTGGCCATTTACCAATGATCTCTTGGACATCTACCTCGCCAACAAGGTAAGGAAACTTATACCATACCTTCTTCAGATCCTGTCATGTGCAAATGGATACATTGTTGAAATCCACTTTGAACTCTGCATAGGGATCAAGTTGCTCATATAAGGTTGGTGACAGCCTTGGCCTTTGGCTGATCACTGTGCATAGATCCATCTCCACGAGCACCCAAAACATCTTGGTCTCTGTGACCTGTGCTACATCTTTGGTTTCCCATAGCGAAGTGAACTTCACTGCCTCCTGAAGATCTGGGTCTTGAGGAGGAAAATGATTTTCCTCCAGTAACCACCATGTTACTAAGACGATCAACAATAATAGCCAAGAATAATGAAATGCCTTTCCCTCATCTTGGGCCTCACGGTAGTTCACCAAAAAT
This sequence comes from Pinus taeda, assembly GCA_000404065.3. NCBI lineage: Eukaryota > Viridiplantae > Streptophyta > Pinopsida > Pinales > Pinaceae > Pinus > Pinus taeda. The sequence continues at coordinate 146,430 of APFE031634805.1, forward strand.
TCCTTGTACAGGTATTGAGCCTAGTTGTTTTGGCACATTGCACAGCTAAGGATATTGCTGGCACTGGAACCTCATCTGTGCGACACTTCTGCATGATCTTGCATTCCAAAATCTGTGCAGTGAACTGCACCGCTTTGTCTGAAATAGAGTGGATGGAATATCTGCATGAATTTTTAACTAACCCGAACTCGCTCTTCATTTGATCCGCAAGTCGCTTCTCTTTTGTTTTTCCTCCAAAAGCTTCTACTGGATCCACACCTTGATAGGGAAGCATGGTAAGCCAATGGATCAACATGTCAATAATAGGGATGGGTTCTCCTAGCTAGAGACACCAATCATGCACTAGGGTGAGAAATTGTCTAACACACACATTGTTAATGTGTGTTCGGCTGAAGTGCGACACCTAGAGCATGTACAGAAGGCCCACTTTCTCAACTCCTGGGGCCCACTTCATCAGTTATAGTCACGTAACCCTGACTTCTTCATAGTAGATTTTGGCGAAATATTTGCTTGGCACAAGTTGAGGGAACTTCTCATGATTTTCCAAGTCCTAATCCTCTAGCTTGAGCGATGGGATGCCGCCCAGTAACGCGCCCTCAAACACCACCTTCTATAGCAATAGTGGTGTAGAGACCATGAATTTGGTAGTGTATGGGTCTTTAGGCACCTTGGCTTTTCCGTTACATGGTGTGATGTACTTTGGGAGCCGAGTCATACGCTCAGCTTCTTTGGCATCCATATCCTTGATGCCTCTGTGAAGTTCTTCTTCATCTAAGTCAAGGGGCTCATGTGGCTACTTTTTTTTTCCATTTTCCCCTTCTGGCAGATCTCTGTGGGAATTTTTCTCGGTGATTGTCTCACCAGAACTTGTTGTGGCTTTTTTTGCTTTTTATCAACTGTAGAGGGCTTAGGTATAAGATACCTAGGCACTTTAGTCAGAACTCTTGTACGAATAAAGGGCAATACTTCAGCAGAGGGTGTGGCTTTAGAGGGCATTGCTTCTATTTCTGGGGGCGTTGTAGTCATTCTTGCTAGAAAACACTCACGAAGAAACTCAGGTACATCAGCCAACCCTGGTCATGAAAATATTTCTTCCCAATCTGGGTCAGACATACAGTTCAACTCTTAGCACAACACAAGGCAGAAAAAATTAAATTAAATTCTCAAGATGTAAAGTGTTATAATGCAGGGTGGCATGTCATATTTATAAGTGAATTAGAATTCAAATCCACCCATTCCCTCCAAATTTCTATCATTAATGCATCTTTAGTGGTAGATTTTCAAATATTTTCCCCATAAATGCGCCCTCCCCGCTCCTTCTAATGGAAAATTTTCCATCCAATCATGTACAGTACATCCAATGGCTACTTTTTTACCAGGCTGCGAGGCACCAACCACTGTGGCATAGCTCCCCTAGGTTCCCTTCTTTCTTCCATCGCACAACCCTGTTACTTCGTCGATTCAATTTTTGGGCAAAGTAGTTTATAATCCCATACTTCCTTGCATATGCCCGGAGTACTAAGACTATCCTGCCATCATATAGTCATTGCGTAGGGGCGGGATCACCCTTGTACAACTTCAATCAACTTCCATTTACTTTTCCTAGGAATGATTCCCCATTCATCTTCGCGAGTTGAACTACACCACCATCTATAATTTCTTTCACAACATAGGGCCCCAGCCAATGCATTTGAAATTTTCCGTGGAATTTCGTAAACCTATTGTCATATAATAAGACCAAATCGTTAACCTGGAAGGTACACTACTTTATATGTCAATCATACCATGCCTTTTCATGCTCCTTTTGATCCTGTTGATGAAATCTTGCTAAAAATCGATCCTCTTCCAATTCCATCAATTACACGAGGTGCTCCTCTATAGTCTCGCAGTCAACCATATCAGTCAGCGCTGCAATCCACATACTTGGGACAATATATTCCATGGGCATCATAGCCTCCCACCCATAGACCAATGTGAAAGGGGTTTGGCATGTCATCTTTTTACAAGTAGTTCTATACGCCCATAGGATTGTTGGTATGCATACATCCTAGTCATTTCGCTTTGCATTGCAAACTTTCATTAGAGCGCTCTCCAGAATTTTGTTGAAGGCTTCAACCGTAGCATTAGCTTGAGGATGATAGGGTGTACTTTTTTTATGAGAGACCTAGAATTCTTCAAACATCATGGAAATAATTTCATTTAAGAAGTATGTACCCTATCTCTCATTAATATCTTAGGACAGCCAAATTGGGATAGGATATACTCAAAGATCAACTTTGCAGCGGTAGTTGCACTAAAATCCTTTACTGATTGTGTTTCCACCCATCACGTCAAGTATTCAGTTGTTGTAATAATATATCGCACTCTAAGGTTTTTCCCTTGTGGCTGTATCGAACCCACAAAATCAATCTCCCACTTATCAAATGCCTGCAAAGTTATCTATGGATTCAAGGGAAATTTGTCTCTCTGCGATGGTTTCCTTGTCCTTTGACAAGCATCGCATGCCCTACAATATGCTTTTGCATCCTTATGTACTGTTTGCCACCAAAGTCCTATGTGATCACTCTTACTGCATAGTGGCCTCCTACCACTCCTCCATGTGCTTCTGTGAGGATGCTCAGTTGTTCAAACTCTGGAACATATCGGCACAGTATCTCATCATGACCTGTTTTATATAGGTGTCCAACGATCATAGAAAAATCAGTCGCATGAACCACCAACTCCTTATTTTGCTGCATAGAATATATTTCTGGGGTTGTTCCAGTTGGTAAAAACTGGATTATTTCAGCAAAGTGATCGTCTGTGACATGAACAACAAAGAGCTATGCATCAAACAACCCTTGTTCCAAACTAGTGGGCTCATCACTAGTTTCAATCCGAGAGATATGATCAGGACCAGCATTCATTTGTTCAGGCTTCACAATTACCTCAAAATCATACTCATGAAAGAGCAACAACCATGGGTAGATCTTCCCCCCCAACACAGGCTTATTAACCAGGTATTTTAGAGCAGAATGGTTTGTATACATCTTGAAGGGTGTGCCTAAATCACCTACTATCCCTTTCAGATCTGAGAAATTGGTGGGAAATAAGTCCTAGTATTTGCACAGCAGTTCTGTGACCTTATCAACTGTATCATAATCCCAATAGTCACCTATTTTAGCAGACTTTGGCTGCATGTCTGATCTAATGTTTATCTATCTAGTCTTCAAAGGTTCTACTATGTTATGGATCGCTGCTTTAGGTCCTTCAACTTTGCGCTATCCCTAAAATTCTAGAATATCGATATTCCTAGGGTCATCTTCTTCTTCTTCTATAGTTACATGATAGAATTCCAGCACATGGCGTAGTTGCGTACTCTAATCTAGTTGAACCCATTCTATGGGGTCCTCAGGAATTCTAAAGGTTGCAGCCTTAATTTCTTGGATTGTTGCATCAATACATTCAAATCCATCCTCAAAGCTAAAGGTTAACAAGTCACTCTCCTTGAGGATGTCCCAATCAGTTGTTCCATGGCGTAGCTCTGTTTCCAAGTACCAGTTCATCGGAATGGTATCCAAAGTGTGACAAATGATGTGCACCCATTCAAGTTGAGGACTCTCTCCCCATGCTTGAGTCATTGTTCCATATGCTCACGTGGATTGTCTTTTCCAGTGTATTTCTCTATCATATGGGTATTGGTGTACTCAAACCTTATATTCATCATTCGCCTGTATTCTTTCCAATATGTGAAGTTGTACTTATGCGTACTACACCAACAGTTGGGCATAGAGCACAGTGCCAAATCTAATGACTGGAACTGATGTTCCTTTGGCACCTCCCTTTCAGACTTATCTAGAAACAAATTAACATCTTCTAAATGATCATAATGAGGTAGATTTCGTACCTTTGTGGAAATGCAGCAAAGTGATTTGGTCAACATGTTGTAGCGCAGCAAGGAGACTTCATGTAATATGTGACGCCAATGCTCAAGCTCTTCGTCAGAATCTAAGGTGCAAGATATATCTTTATCCCATGTAATTATTCCATCTGATGTAGGATTCATCCAGTCCTCATCATGTGCAATGATCTTATATATCTGGTCCATATCTTCCTCTTCTTCATAATCGTAGACCCGTTTCGTATATCGCACCTTCAGTTGGATCTAAGGAACAATTACTCAGAGATCTTTTCTTTAAAATGTCATTCTTCATTTCTTAAGATTAATAATTGCATCCATGTTGAAAGCCCAATCAATTCCTAATAGCACAGGGTAAGGATTACTATCATCCACTATCTTGATTACTTCAAAATCAGCCAAAGTGCTTGCTCCTTCAATGTCCACCACAACCCCATACAAGCACCCCATAGGAATGATTTTCTTTTGATTGGCCATGTGAAGCTAGATAGGAGACCACTGTAGCACAAGTCTCCCCATTCTTTCCCAAGTTTGTTTTGGTAACACGTTCGCATCAGATCCTAGATCGAGAATTACGTACTCCATTTCGTATTCTCTGATTTGCCTTGTTAGCCTCATTTCATGACCTATTCGTTTCTTTCTTTCACCCATTTTACGTACAATGTGTTGTGTTGGAGGAGGCTTGACTTTACCTGTACAATTATCAATTAATTATTGTAGGTGTTTGACCACCTTTCTATCCCGTAGCAGCTTCTTACAAGTCTTTAGAAAGGTAGCTAATAATGAAGGATCTACGTCCTATGCTTCATTGGTTCCGTCAAACTTCTCATATCTTACTGAGGTAGAGGCCTCAGCGAAGCTCTTTCTGGCTTCCATAAAGGTTTCTTTAGCCCATTTTAGATCAAATCCAACTTCCTTCTCCACAACCTTTCATACCCTTCCTTAAGTTTTCTTTTGATTCCCCTTACCTTCTCCAATGACAATGCCACTTCACATTACTATATTAATGCTAGGTTCATCTTCGTGAGGTTCCGCCCTCATCATATGAATATTTTGCGTAATTGTTTGCATGTTCTTCTCCTGCATCTTGGTTATTAGTACAGGGAATTCTTCTATTACATGATCAAACTGTCGGTAATACTGGTAGGATTGATGTGTTGGGTTTTGGCAGTTGCATGCAAAATAACCTAATTCACCACAATTATAACAAAGGATTTTTCCGCAACCCCTTCAAGCCCCTCCTCCTTGTCCTCTTCCTTGCCCCTAGAATCCTCCGTGCACTGCACCCATGCCCTCATCCTAAGGCTGATTTTCCATCTGCATTCTATATGTATGGATCCACTCCATCACTAGTTCATAGCTCCGACAATTGCGCTCATCATGCCCAACTGATTTAAAGAATGTACAAAACAATTATTGCAGTGTCTGCACAAATGTTTGTTGGAGATTATAGTTATCTGTCACATGCTTCTATTGGCTGGATAAATCAACCTTATAGACAAGGCCGATCTCCCTAGTATCAAAATATAGTCTAGCAACAAACAGACAAACAAATATATCTTTTTCTAAACATATGCAATTAATAAATAAAAACTATAGAGGTGTTAAGACCCTACCTTAAGTCCAACGCTAATTTGTAGCAGCCATCCTTCAACCATTCGAAAGAGTTTCCTTTTGAGAACCTGCAATCACAAAAAAGCAAACATCAAATAGCACCTGCATAGCTAATATCATAAATCATGTCTGTTATGGTGATCAAGGAATCCATAAAATAAACCATACATCAACAGCTTATTGAGAAAAAAAAGCTTATTTGTATTAACTTTGAAGTAGAAGAACCTTACAACCTTTTCAGCCTTGATGTTGAACAAGCTCTTGCTAGGGTCCAAAACAGGAATTTACTTTACTTTGACAAGCCTTGCACTTCTCCAAATGAGATCTTAGAGGTATGTAATCTCTCCTCATAAAAACTCAACTAAGAATACTAAGTTCCAGCAGCATTTCACCTCAAAAATATTCAACTTTCAACCTCCCAAGTAACCAGCCCAATGCTTCATTTTATAGTGTAGAGGAAGGAGATTGCAGGTCCACCTATGAAGGGATAGAGTCCTCCTTCAAAGGGATTAACTCCTCACATCAAGGGGTTAGCTCCTTAAGGTATGGGATGCATGAACCTTAAGAGAGCGAACTTGCCACCTCAAGATTCCTTCCAGAAGCTTCTAGAAATGACTGAAAGTGAGTTTTTCAAAATATACTCGTGCCTTTTTAACTTTTACATGGGTCCGCACCCATCACATAGAGACAAAGCGGTCAAGTGCATAGGAGACATGAACATTAGGTGTGGGACCATAGGTAATGCAAATAGTAAGTGCGGAACGAGAGTTTTAGAGACTTTTAAGGGCTTTCTCTTATTTTCAAGGCTTGATATGAGGAACTAGGGATTAAGACTTGCAAAGGAGGAAAGTATGAGTGGTAATGGACTCACATAGATTGCAGAATGTTAAGGTGACAATTTTTTGTGCAACAGATTTCCCCCTAAAGTGCGAAGTCTATAATAGATGAAGATAGAGTTTGTCATCTATGAAGAGTGAAGTACTTTATCATTTCAAGGATCATCCTGTGGACACCCCAGTCGGAACCTGTAAAAACATTCAATGCAAAATATATATATGTGAACATATCATCGCTAAGGTAGGCATTCCCATACTCATATTAAAACTGACTAGAAAACTAACTAACTAACTAAACTATTCTAATACAGGAATGATTTTGTAATACATCATGAGTATAGACATGTGTAGACATAGTATGGGTGCAGCCATCTGTTTATGAATAGTCCACTGTATAATGAATAACAAAATTCCTTGCAGCCTGGATGGTAGAAACTAGATCCAGGGTCTTGATTTCTGCTTCCTGAACTAGTATGATTCTATCCATGTGAATGAATGTGTCGAAGACGAACATGGTAGAAACCACTTGATTACCAGTCAATGATGTGAACTGTTAACAAGTGTGAGAGGAACCACTAGTAATTTCAATGGCTGTCAAAGTACTCAGTACAATCCATGAAATGTGAATAAATGAGTTGATGTCAAACATGTCATAGAATCCTTTGATCGAAGGTCAATGATGCAACCTATCATCGAAGGCGAGAAACCTGCCATTAGGGCATGCAGATTTCAAGGTACTTACGATTTCTAGATCATCTTTCTAGGTAATGAGCTGAAGTCGATAAAAAGCGATCTATCGTAGGCAAGCCCACAACACAAAATCATAGATCAAGTTTTGAAGAAATATATTTGGCAAGGACTGAATCAGGGATGGTCAAAATGGATGACATATATTTTGCAGATGAATGGTTTATTTCATCTGAACTCTTGAACACATAACGACACTGCAGGTGATTTGGTGACAATTGACCCAAAGCTAATACCAAGAAACTAGCTGAAGACTTTCAATATGGTTTGATTAACTGTTAGGCAAAGGATTTCCCAACCCAGGTGAACAAAAAGTGTCGTGTTCAAGAGTGGTTAACTGCTTTTTTGAAACACAAAGTGTAACAAACAGGTTCATTTTTCTCTCTTTTCCCCCACCATTTATGGCAAGTACCTCTTTATTTTTGACAAGCTTGAGGAGGATAACATTTGCTTGTTTATAAGCTCATCCTTCGGATGAGTCCAACTTAGTTTAAAATTCAAACCCTAAGAAGGAGTGGTTCGTTCCTGTTTAAATTGAACAAGTCCTTTCCTGTTAAATTTTAACGAGTCCAGTATAGGAAAAACTCGGTGCTTTTCAATTTTAGGGAGTTAGAAGAAAAACTTAAGAAAACTCCATGGGGGCACTTTTTTGTTCCTGTTTAAAATTGAACAGGTCTTTTACTGTTAAATTTTAACGAGTCCAGTATAGGAAAAACTTGGTGTTTTTCAATTTTAGGGAGTTAGAAGAAAAACTTAAGAAAACTCCATGGGGGCCCTTTTTCGGTAAATTTGTGTCCCTCAAGCCCGAAAAAGTCTAAAACAATACTTGAGAGAACTTCTTGACCATTACGATCAAGGAGTACTTTTCATAATTAGTGGCTCTGATCCGAAAAAGTAAAAAAAATTATTGAAGACACGTCATTTTATAACCAATATCGAACTTGAAATGACAAAAGTCCGGAAATCTTTTCATGTTTATATGGTCAGAAAAGAGTTGTAAGTGGACTGCCCTTTTAATTCTGTTTAACGAGTTAAAAAAGGAAAAACTCGGCAATCTTTTCATATTTTACGAGTCAGAAAAGAGCTTAAAGAGGACTCCTCCTTGAGGAACGAGTGGTATAAAGGGTAGCAACTAGTTCCGGCAATGGTGGAACTACTCAAAACATGTAATGGTTAAGAGGCTGGCTAACAAAACCACTCATAGTTGCGGTCCCTCAGGAAAGGAAAAACAACCAAGTGAAAGCATATGATCAGCCAAAAAGATGGTGGCAATGGAATGAAAACAATCAAAGCTCATCTAGCAGAATTTAGTGGATAAAAATGGCAATCACGAGATGTAAAACGAGTATGGGTTCATTTTTACACAATCTTGAACCATAGAGAACTCTACTAGGATTGAGTTTCATTTTTAACGAAGCTTGAAATGAAAAACTATTCTTGTTATAAGTTCGCATGCCCCCGGCATAATGACTCAAATCGAGGTACATGCCCCCCAAGCTTCATTGCATTCAGCCAGGTGGATGGAATGAAGGTTCACTTTAGAGATCTTAGAAAGACTCGAGGAAGTTGTTTCATTTTTTAATGAGGTTGACATAGGAAAAGAACTATCCTCAAAACCCTTGTTTCATTTTTTAAACAAGCTTGACACAAGACAAGGAACTATGCTCTAAAACCCTTGATTCATTTTTTAACGAGCTTGACACAAGACAAGGTACTATGCTCCAAACACCTGGTTTCATTTTTTAACGAGGTTGATACAGGAACAAACTATCCTTGAAACATCCAGTTTCATTTTTTAACAAGGTTGACACATGAAGAAACTATCCTCACAACATCCAGTAACATTTTTTAACGAGGTTGAGACAGGAAGAAACTATCCTCACCACTTCCGGTTTCATTTTTTAACGAGGTCGAAAGACCGATGAAACAATAGCAATCATAGCATAAGACCAACTGTGACCCAAGAGAAGGTTGTAATCTAGAGGGGCATCAACCACTTTCACATCTAGATTAATGGTTTTTCCTTTGACCCCTATAGGTAAATCCTACAAAATACCAAAAGGATGGAACCCTCTGCGATCAAAAGCCTTTAGAATCGTCGGAGACTAATTGAGTGTGGGAGAACCAAGCGATATCCAACACTAGATCGACATAATACACATAGAAGCGCCCTCATCAATCACAGTCTGAAAGCAAGATCTATTTTTTACTAACACTTAAATCTGGAAAGCCATTTGATGAGGTAGGTGGGGTGTACTATCCTATAAATTGAAGATTATTAGGTTCGAATCCTGAATATCAATAGCTCCTATAGTAGACAATAGTAATTTACGTTGTGCTAGGCATGATTGTATAACTTCCAAAGTCGACATTGTTGAAGGGGAAATGGCTAAGTCTTCAACAATGTTATAATTCTGAGTAGCTCTCACATGTGGATTGAAAGCTGATTTCTGAAATATACCTTTAGCAGGCGGTTTGATTACTAAGTCAGGGTTGGGTTTCTCAATCTGTAGTGGACCAAAACCAGAAGGAGGTGTCATTGATGTGTTTGAATTAGAAGATTCTGCTTCTTTGCCATCAACAAGATTTTTACTACCATAATCTTGCAATCGCGTCACAATCCTGACATGAGACATCATCATAATGGGTTCTTCTGAGGTATTTGAGGAAGAAGCAACCACCTTACTATCTTTAGTAGGAAAAGGATCCTTCAAGACAGCAGGCATCTAAGAACCTTTAACAAATTTCGAAAACTCTGCTCGATATGGGCATTCTTTAGTAAAATGATCCTTGTCGCAAATGAAACAAGGATAGCGAGGTTTTCATTTTTCTTTAGTAGATTAATTTTTATTTGTTTTATCTTTTTAATTTTGATTGTTTTTGTTCTTCTCCTTCCCTTTACTACCGAATTTGGTCATAGATGAATCTACAACATGGACGTCGACAGAAACTTCAGCGGAAGAATCTCCTTTCAGGGAATCAGGTAAAGTTATTGTAGGAGAAGAATTCTCTGAAGATTTCTTCTTGCTTTTAATACTAACTGAACCAATCATACCATCAATGGCATGAGACCCTAAAGGAGCTATAGTTTTTGGAAGATCAAGGATTTTTTCGTGTAGAGTACCTGACTGCATATAAACGAGGTCAAGGTATTGAGCCTGAGCAATGACTTGCTCTTCAGTGACAACTCCTGCCTTAGCTACATCTTCAGTGATTTTAGGTAACAATGATTTAATGAACGATTCCGCTAAAATTTGATCCAGAATGAAAACTTTCACTAAACACCTTCTACGTCGCCATTCATGAATATGATCAGAAATATATGTGGACGTGGATTGTTTTAGTGAAGTTAACAGTTTTGTGCCATTGTCGTATTTGACAGGCAACTGAAAATGAGTTAAAAAAGCAGTGGCTAACTGACTGAAATTATAAAAAGAGTCTCATGGTAACTCAATGTACCATTTGGCGGCAAGACCAATAAGTGTTCTTTGAAAAAGTCGCAATCAAATTGAATCATCAACGATTGAATTAGATGCACACCAGAGGTGATAAGTCATAACATGATTTGACGGATCCTCGCCTGACTTACCCTCAAATTTCCAAATATCACTAGGAAACTTATTAGACATTGGCGTCCAATACGAAAGATAGTAAATTGGATAGTTCATAAGGCGCGACAAGTCAGGGAAATCCAAAGTTTCAATAAATGATAATTGACGGTTAGGGTCGTGAAAACCTTGTGTAATGAGACCGGCTCTAGGAGGAGGATATCCAGGATAACCTGGAATCATATTTGCATTAGGAATGTTATAACCTCCCAGGAAACTAGGATTAATTGGACCAAACTGGGGTTGTTGAGGTTGTTGATAAGTATAGCCAGGATACAGTTGATTCTGATAAACTGGGTTTTGTACAATAGGACTAAATTGATATTTTCCCTGGTACGATTGATAAGTGAATTGCGGTTGAATTGTAGCAATTTTACTTGGACCAGCTTGTCCTACAAGCATCTGGACCGAAGTCTGAATTGTAGGTCCTGACTGTGGTAAAGAGGCTTGAGGAGTTTGCACTGATGCAAGAATAGTAGAAACTAGAGCTACTGATACTCCAAAAATAGGTGTGGTAGGTTGAACAGAAGCTGCAGTAGTTGTAGTAGCAGTTTGAGGTGGAGTCTGAGGTGAGCTAGGCCTAGGCTGCTGAACTAAACTAGGTGCAAAGGTTTGAACTGTAGGTTGGACAGCTTGCTGGGTTGAACCAGAAACGAGAGGTTTTCTAGGTCGATTAGATAACCGCACATTAGGTTGCAAAGTCTGTTGAGTTTGAGATGGATCCCACACCATATTCATTTCGGGGCCCATAAAAGGTTGTACATATGGAGGACCATAACTTGGTTGAACGTAGGGCTAATAATTAGAAGGTACATTTCCAGCTCCTTGTAAAAATGATTGACCAAAAGGTGGTTGGAAACCTTGAGTTGGGTACTGACCTTGAGGTTGATAACCCTGAGGCACATACTAAATCTGGGGTTGATAACCATCCTGAGGAATTTACTGAGCCTGGGGTTGACCTTGGGGTATGTACTGTCCTGAAGGTTGAAAACCTTGAGGTATCCCTCCAGGCGGAAACTGACTACCTTGGGGTTGCCCCCCAAGCGGTAACTGACTACCTTGCCCCCCAGGCAATAACTGACTACCTTGCCCCCTAGGTAGTAACTGACTACCTTGAGGTTGAGGATTTGGAATACTACCAGACATCATAAAAATATGCTCTGCGTTCAATGTTTTAGTTCCATTATTACCAGGTGATAACTGATGTTCGGTCGGTTGAGGAGTTGCTCCTGAAAAAGTACCAGAAAGTGACTGGTACCCCAAAGGAACAGTAGGAACACCATATAAAAATGTCTCCGGTGATTGGGAAAACATAGATGATTGTCTTGACATGATCGATCAAGGATAATAATCTCTGGGTGTAGGATGAAAATAATCACACGCAAACAAAGAAAATTTCAATAAAAGCACCTAAAGTCTCTAAAGAAACAAACAACTAAATCACAGGCCTAAAAAATCTAAGAGTTCAAACCACACATAAACAGTAACTTCCCGTACTAAAAACACTATTTGGTGATGAAATCCAACATCGTATAATTTTAATACAGAAAGGGAAGTTGGAACAGTTACCCCGACAACTTGCTTAATGAAACAAACTAGCACAAGTTTCTTTACAAAACCATCTCAAGTGAAAAGAACCCCCCAGAGATTCCAAGTTAGTCTAGTCGATGTCTGCTCCAGGTACAGTGAGATCGATCCTTCACCGTCACCTTAGGAAATAATCTTAAGTTTATGGACACTAAGGTTACCAACAGCAACAAATACAACTAGGGGAACAGTCTACAATCCGATCTACACGCAAGGGCAGAGTAACAAAGCTCAATCCCCTTGAAGGCTCCTCGACATGATCAATCTGAGGTTTACCAACAAGTGACCCCAGGCTCCTTGACAATGGTTAATCTGAGGTTTACCGTTTATAATAAATGCAAATCTTCTATCTTTCCCAATGAAACAGACTTGATTGTCTCAAAGGTTCGGACATGATCTCGTGATTGACTCCTTTAAGAGAAGCTCCCCAGAATGTATCAACAACAATTGGATTTATTTCCTACCGCGAGATATAGCTACTTTTTTTTTTTAACTATCTTGGAGAGTTAATCACTCCCTACTCCAAGATACTAGCCTAAGCTATATTAGTGACAAGAGCCCTAGAAATAAAAAGGATTACTAGATCAATTTAAATTAAGCGTTGCTTTTATGGGTTGTTCTCTAAGTCAATAGGTACATAAATGAAACTTTGACGGTGTGAAGACTCGACTCCAAAAACACTAAAAAGTGCACCTAAAATGATAAGCAATTCGTTTTTTCTTTCAATGAACTTCTAGCTAAAAGAAAGAGTTCGAGAATGCAATTCTTTAAGGAACAAATCCTTCTTTCAACATGTAAATGAAAAGAAAAGAAAAAATTGTCTTTTTCAATAAGAACTCAAAACGAGACTACTAATTATGCTCACAATAAATCCCTGTCCTTTTTCAAAACTCGAAACTACAAAAAACAATCTCTTCAAAAGAGATCTACAAGTTCTAAAAAACACTCAAAACTACAAAATCTAATCTTTAAGATCTAAAAACTTCTAAAACCTAATTGTATAAAAGCTTCAAATCTTTTTGAGGACATTTTACTTAGTTATTCAGTAAACTAAGGATTCATTCATTCAGAATAACAAATCAATAAAAAAACATCCAGATATGTTTTCTTTTGGAAAAATGAAATTCAAAACTTATAGCAAAGTTTGTTCAAAGATTTGCAACGAGAAAACTAAATGTGTTTCTCACAAAGGATAGATTTCACAACCAAGTCAGACTCATCAAGAAGACGAAAAGACAGCAGGGTAATCTAAGGTTTCTCAAGCTTCTGATCTTTGAGTCACTACAGAGACCAAGTGAAAACCACTCCAGGCATGCAAAACTTCCAGAAAATCATCTAAAAAGGATAACCACTGGAACTCACTCACAAGAGGTTTTTGACAGGATGAATGCAAATCTAGGTAGACACTAAAAACCCTAAATGAAACCTAAACTTAACTGGAAGAAAACATTTTAGGTTTTTCAAAAAATTTATAGGGTCCGTAGGCTTCCAGGAGAAACAGGTGCAGTACCACTCTATGTACTAAAGGAAGAGTGTGGATATGCCCGCACTGTCTGTAAATAGAAGGTGCGGTCCCTGAAAATTTTTGAAAAAAACAAAAAATAATCCAAATTCTAAAAAATACCCAATCCAACACACACCAATCAAAAACTAGAAACGAAAACAAGTTTCTCAAGTCAAAGGCAAAGGAAAACCAAAAACCAAATTCAGTTCCCCAGCAGAGTCGCCAATTTGTTGGCCGAATAAATCGATCTTACAGACAAGACCGATCTCCCTAGTATCAAAAGATAGTCTAGCAACAAACAGACAAACAAATCTATCTTTCTCTAAACATATGCAATTCATAAATAAAAACTATAGAGGTGTTAAGACCCTACCTTAAGTCCAACGCTAGTTTGTAGCAGCCATCCTTCAACCATTCAAAAGAGTTTCCTTTTGAGAACCTGCAATCACAAACAAGCAAACATTAAATAGCACCTGCATAGCTAATATCATAAATCATGTCTATTATGGTGATCAAGGAATCCATAAAATAAACCATACATCAACAGCTTATTGAGAAAAATAAACTTATTTGTATTAACTTTGAAGTAGAAGAACCTTACAACCTTTTCAGCCTTGATGTTGAACAAGCTCTTCCTAGGGTCTAAAACAGGAATTTCCTTTACTTTGACAAGCCTTGCACTTCTCCAAATGAGATCTTAGAGGTATGTAATCTCTCCTCATAAAAACTCAACTAAGAAGACTAAGTTCTAACAGCATTTCACCTCAAAAATATTTAGCTTTCAACCTCCCAAGTAACCAGCCCAATGCTTCATTTTATAGTGCAGAGGAAGGAGGTTATAGGTCCACCTATGAAGGGATAGAGTCCTCCTTCAAAGGGATAAGCTCCTCACATCAAAGGGTTAGCTTCTTAAGGTATGGATGCATGAACCTTAAGAGAGTGAACTTGCCACCTCAAGATTCCTTCCAGAAGCTTTTAGAAATGACTGAAAGTGAGTTTTTCACAATATGCTCACGCCTTTTTAAATTTTAGAGGGGTCTGCACCCATCACACAAAGACAGCGTGGTCAGGTGTGCAAGAGACATGACCATTAGTTGTGAGACCACATGTAATGCAAATAGTAAGTGCGGAACTAGAGTTTTAGAGACTTTTGAGGGATTTCTCTTATTTTCAAGGCTTGATATGAGGAACTGAGGCTTAAGACTTTCAAAGGAGGAAAGTATCAGTGGTAATGGACTCACACAGATTGTAGAATGTAAAGGTGACATTTTTTTGTGCAACAGCTTCCTAGCTATCTGATAGATAGTGCACCATAAGGGTACTCCCGTGCTTAGTTGAGCGGTGTTTTCTAGTTTTAGAGGAACATGACCTCCCCCAATGAGGTAATTTTGATAAATAGGATAGTGGTACTTGTCATGACCCTGACCTTTACACTTTAGGCACCAAACTTCTATGTGCACCTCAAGTTGGGCTTCCTTCCCCTTCTTCAGGCTCTACAACTCCATGTGTAGGCTTGCCAACTACGATTGTATCTATTGTACCGCTATGTTTGTATCGTGCACTGGTGAAGATTCTAATCTCATGGAAATATCCACTTCTTATCCTTGCGTTCCTATTTTTTGTTGCGACAATGGAAATCTCAGATGCGATAGGAGTGAAGCAATATATCAATCTCTATGCTAAGTATCTGTAATAGTAATATTATCTTGTTGAATTAGACATTGTAATCTTTGATCAAAGTCCCACACGAACTCATTTATCCTCTGTTGAATCTCCTTGAGCTTTGTTACCAACTAAGCCTGAGATTTGGGCTTCTGGAATTCACTATTTAGCATTTGTTGGGTCTCTAGCATAGTTGTGTTCAGCCTATCTGTGCAGAACTTAATGTACCAACTCGATGCTTTATCCTGCAACGCTATGACTAGTTGTGCTTTCTTCATATTGTCATCACTGATTTACTATGTCGTCCATACAGCATCTGCGACAAACCAAAATTATTTAGGGTCTTCAGTTCCTACACCCTTAAACACAGTAATCTTCATTGTATTGGCCATATTAAATGATGGAGGTGGAGGTGGAGGTGGAGGCAGAGGTGAAGGTGTAGGTGTGTGAGGCAGAGGTGGAGGTGGAGGTTGAATGGATGGATGAGGTATCCCTGCAATACCCTAACTCACAAGTTGTAGCATGCTTCGCGAAGTTCTAAAAATGTTACCCTCTTCATCACTATCTATTGGCTTGATGGGCCCTGACCCAAGATCAGTGTTAGTCAACCAAGAAAATCCCTACACTACTAGCCCTTTCGACATCAATCCGTGGAGCACGGACTGAAGTCTCACCCAAAGCAGTATGGAGGGATGCAGGAACCAAGTTTCCACACCCTGAGATGGTTTTGATGTCGGTTTTATACCTTAACTCTGCTTCTGTACAGATCAATAATCCTTTAGGGCTTATCGATGTACTTCTCTATTAGTCTTTCAGGACCTTCGCGAAGGTCTGTGATCATCCTTCGCATAACCCTAACAAGCGATCTCAGCACTTACACACCTCTGTAACTACTTTGTTGTATAGTTCTCTGAATTATCTTAAGTGTTCGCTAATTCTATCATGCAATTTAGATTGTCTTTCCATAAACATATATCTCTACTTGTGTTCATATAACAGAGGAAAACATATAGATTCACGCATCAAAATAGTAATAAAACATAAACCCAGTGCTTAACATAACATAATCGCATGCAATTGATAGAAGTAATATACACAATAACTTCATAATACTCTTCTTTATTGATGATCCAGATGTTTAGTATAGACTCTAACTACCCTGTGCACACAGCTGTAGGGGTGTGCGCCTCAGCTACGGACTTCTACCCTAGGCCTTTGCACAATCAGCTGCAGAGCCTTCTCCCTGCGCTAAGACTCTCGCTCTTAGCTCCTTAAAGACTCATCAATGACTCTATCTCCATCAACTCTTCTTAACTTCAAACTTACTTAGACTCCTCTAAGACCTC
Organism: Pinus taeda; assembly: GCA_000404065.3. NCBI lineage: Eukaryota > Viridiplantae > Streptophyta > Pinopsida > Pinales > Pinaceae > Pinus > Pinus taeda. Next base: position 163,232 of record APFE031634805.1, read on the forward strand.
TTTTTTATACAATTCCATGGTCTATGGACCAAGGATGGATCTCATCAAGCCAACACAACCTATCTAAACTAAGGGCGGAAACCCTTTTTGACTCTTGATATCTTCGTGCTCTGTAGTCACAAAATGAAAAGACTTTACATTTCTTTATAAAAAATTTGGGCTTTCTACCCCAAACATGGGTTTTTAACCCCAAAATTGACCTCAAGGGACCCATTCCCAACAGGTTCCCTACACAAACATGGTGACTCACCCTCGACTCACTCAGCCAGCATGGAGATCTTGTCGCAAAGACCTCCCAGCTCTACTTGGACTACTGCAACTTCGGCAGCGCACTGTGTTTCCACCTGCGTCATCTCCTCAACCATCTTCTCTGTCGCTAGCCCTATACTATCTGACTGTATCTTCTATTGAGTCGCCTACAGACCAGCAACCTTTCCTTCGAGGGTGGCGGTGAGTGTAGAGGCTTCATCAAGCCAAGGCCCAATTCTGGCCTTGAGGACGCTCTCTTTGTGTTGCGTTGCATCCACCTGCTCCTTTAGTACCTTTTCCTCCTGGAGTTTTGCTAGCCACTGTGTAAGGGCGATGGTGCGCATCATCGATTTGACTTCTCATATCGCTACTGTAGCTCCCAAGCCTCCGTTTCCAAACTTTGCAAGGTGGGATCCTCCTACAAATTGGTAACCACTTCGAGGGCCTGCTCGAAGAGAGTAGTGCACTCCTTCACTGCATTGTTCACCACATCCATGGTGTATTTCACAATTGTCTTGTGCTTCTCTCTGACTTTTGGTGGGGTTGAAGGTTGGGCCTTCAACTCTGAATCTATAATCTTGAGGTTCAATTCAAACTAAACCTTCGCCAACTCTATTCTAGCATCACGTGTTGAGCTTTACAATAGGTATGTATTTACTCTTGATTATTGTCTTTTTCCTCCTTTCTTATCCATTTTGTGCCATGACATAATAACATATTGATAGGATTTTGATAAGGAATGAATGAAGCTGCTCTTGATACGATTTGACCAACCAAACTAAATCTCATTACTTTTTATGTAGAAAAACAGCAGATGGAACAGTTGTCGTTCCAAAGTCAGAACAGCAAAACCTAATCAAGGGAATTTAGACACGTCGTGTGCGGTCGAACCAAGGAACGAATCGAGAAGATTAGTGCAAGATAGAAGAATTGTATGAACATAGCATTTAGTTTTGAATCCCTCGGGATCTCCTGATCCTGAGGTATCACATTTATCTTTTTCCTTTTGACTATAAAAGGGAAAACTGAAGAGGGATTTCTCGTCTTTTAGTTTGATTGTAATTTTAATTTACAGAAGCATGATTTTGAAGAACAAGATCGTATTGTAATGACAAGTGACTTTGATGATTAATATACAACTTGCATTGCTATTCATTTGGATATTTTGAAGTAGCTAAGCAGTATTCGCTGGTGGCTAGGGCCCTGTCTCTAGTGGATCTTACTGTTGTTCCTTGTTTTATGTTTTTCCATTTCCTACAAGTTTATCTTGCTTTACAGCTTTGCAGTTGATTTATTTTCATTGAATCAGATTTCTGGTATTCATTTCATTAATGCGAAATCCTAGTTGGTTTTATTTAATTCATGTCATGGATTGAATTAGTTATCATTTAAAGAATCATTTCTGATTAATTAAAGAATAGAGTGTTATTGATTAAATGCTTTCCTTCTATCCAGTAGTTTAAGTCCAATTGAAAGAGCTCAGTTAATGCTACGGTGCTCTCGGTTGATTATCATTCGAATTGGTTGATTAAGATTGAATTATGGTTTTGTTTGAGATTGAGTCATGATGCTTATATGAATTTTTTCCCGTAAAGTTACAAGCTTGAGATTTATGATTGCATCTGTTTACTCTTGTATTTAATTTAATAACTTTTTTGAAAGCATTACTCTCTGGATTTATAGCTTGCACATATTGTGGACACTCTTGGAATAAAAAGACTTACCCAGGTTGATAATTAATGTGAGGAAATTAGGAGTTTTAAAACACCTTTTGGAACCCAACATTTTGGCACCATTGTTGGGGAGAGTGTTGCCATTTTACAAAGAGTGATGTTTGTCTACTGAGAGAGAATTGGGTATTAAAAATTGTTGGCATTATGATTCTATTTTGGCTCTATGGTACAGGTGTTGTCCTTGATGGAAACTCACTCATGTGGCAGATCTCAGTTCAGGCACTCAAAATCATGAAAATTAAGATACCCGCAAGTAATCCTAGAAGAAGCTGCAGACCCGCAGGTATGCCAACCAAGGAGTGTGGACATGCATGCAGGTTCTCCGTTTAGTAGGTACAGACCCCAGTTTCACTCTCTCCAATGCAGAAAAGCGTGAACACGTGGGAATCCTTATGAATGGTTCATGGTATTTATCCCGACATATTTGATCCTATGGTTTTGGTCCGTGGTTTTGCATCTACAAATATTGATCCAAGGTATTGGGTTCATGGTATTGTGTTATTATGGTTTTGGACCATGGTATTGTGAAAGGCTTGCCTATAAAAAGGAAAGGAGATTGGCCACACACTTGTGAAATTTGACTATCTTAAGATCTGAAATTTTTGCTGATTGATTTTAAAAGCTAGATCTAAATCAAGGGAAAATCTAAAGGTGAATCTATTGATAAATCATGATCTCTCGGGTGCATGAGCAGATCTGTGGATCTGACTGATTGTGGCACATTAGAGGACTATTAATTTGACCCTAATCAAAAGTCCACAGGCGATCCGAAGGCGTAGTGCGGGGGTACGCAGCGCAGCAAAAGGCGCAGTGCGGGGTACGCAGTAGAGCAAAAGGCACAAAGAAGGGGGCACGCAGAGCAGAAAAAGGCGCAGTGCGAGGTACGCAGGAAAGAAGAAGGCACAGTGCGGATGTACGCTGTAATTCAGATGATAAAGGTGCGGATCTGAGCAAAAGTATGCAGAGAAGAAGAACGATCAGTGCAGATCTACGCAGTTCAGACTCAGAAGAGCTGCGGATGTATGCAGGCCCCTGTTCGTGAAGTTGCGGACTTATCTTGAAACATTTGTTGACTGTCTTTTATCTATTGCTGCAGAATTCTGGGTTTAGATTTCTGGTATTATCTTTTTGTTTACAGCATTCTGAAGAATTGGGTGATTCATTGGTTGATTGTATAAGGATATTGGGTTATTTGCATGTACTTGATGAATATTTGATGTCCATGGATCCAGTTTGAGAATTAATGAAACATGGTCCTTAAAGAAGTAAAAAAAACTAAGGGGGTTGTAGCTCCCTTCTAGGAGAGACTAGAAAACAAGAGAGAGTTTTATCTCTCTGTAGGTTGCAGCCTACGTACTGGTAAAGGACTGCACCAGTACAAAATCATTGTAAAAGAAGTTTCTAATTGAAAGAAGATAGAGACATATTACAGCAGGTGGTTTTCACCCACATTGGGCTTCCACCTTATATCTGGTGTTCTTTGGTGTGACTATCTGTTTTTCTTGTTTCATGCTCATTATTATATGGTACTGACCTACAAGTTAATGATCAATATCTGAGGATTAAATTAAGTTTACATCAAGAAGTTATATTGAAAAGAATTTGATAATAATGATTCACACTCCCCCCCTCTCAGTATTATTTCCAACAGAAACGGGAGGTAAGAACCTGTGTAACAAGCGAGTAAAATGCTCACTCCTCTGCCCGCTTTCCAGCAGAATTGCGTAGGAATTTAAGGTAGAAATGAAAGTTTGTATTTTTGTATGAATGAATAAGAAGAAAAGACCAGAAAAAATATGTAATTCCTCCCCCCAATCCTGAAACATCTAAGGGACCGTTGATCCTTGGACGATCAACCTTTATTGACGAAATCATAAGAAAATCTTAGTCTCAGTCATCAGTAGGACCCGGAACTGTTGCTACCAGACATCCTATTGTTTCCCTTTAGGCCACAGGATCACCATCTGTAGCTAACCTTGAGATTCACAGTAAGGCTGAAGGGTCTGAACAGAGTTTTCAAGATATTGAAAATTCACAACCATGCCCTTCACAAGAAGGGTATTCTTGCAACCTTCGTGAAGCAGAAGGAGAAACAAGTAATCCTGAAATTAAATCATCAGAACCTAGATCTCCTGAAGTAGTGATTAAAAAATGGACATCCAATGTTCTGGATCGAGGTAGCACTGTTAGAATCATTCCAACCTCTTCTGGACATCCTAGGAACAACTCTCCATCTCTAGAGATCCCTGAATAATATTGGCATATTTTTTACCAAATGGCCAATAATCAGTGACAACCCCAAACCTCTACATTACAATACCCTATTGTGGACACAGCTGTCAATGCCCCCATGAAATCTATTCCATTAGAGAATATTCCTACCTTTCATGGGCTAACTTCAGAAGATCCTAATGCATTCCTTTTCAAATTCGATGTCCTATGTAGGGGTTATGATTACACCACCGATCCCCAAAAGATAAAACTATTCCCGTATACTCTGAAGGGAGTAGCCCTATGTTGGTTTATGGGACTTGGTGGAGGTACCATCAATGACTGGGAACAGATGAAAACATCCTTCCTTAAAAAATACCAATATTATTGCCGAACTAGAGAACTAAAAGATGAAATATTTCAAATGGTAGCTAAGCCTAACAAGACTCTCAAAGAATATGTGGAGTGTTTCCAATATAATCTACAAATATCTCCTTATGCAAATCTGCCTAATAATGTTCTAAAAACCACAACGATTAAAGGTATGAAAGACCAATGGGTAGAAACACTGAATATAATGGGTAAGGGTGATATTTATCAAGAATATTATGACAATATTATAGACTTGGGCATCAGGTGCTCCAGGGGTAGTACAAGGCTGAAACCAGCCAGACGCGATGCGATCACCAGAGATAGCAAAGCCTCAGGAGGAAGCATTACAAGAGTCGAAATCGGCAAATCTATTGGAAGATTTCAAGACTGCTATCCTAGGGACTCTGACAACACAATTGGATATCATGAAAGCTAAACAAAAGCAGGCCGAAGCAGAACAAAACCTGGCTATTTTCTGTCCCTGTTGCAGAAAGAAACACAGTCATAAAGAATGCCCGCTAGATATGATACAAGCATGTGCCATATGCACTAAGGAACACGCCACGAAAAGTTCCCCATCACTTCCAGGATTAAAAGAAATCTTCAAGGAAGCGGAAGAATAAGTGGAACCAGTATATCTACTAAACCAGTGTCGTCAATGGCAAGCATGTCAAATAGTTATGCCAATCAATCCATCTTCATTCTTTCCTCCCTCGAAATATAATTCTCAGCAATATTCAGGGGAAGCATGGAAGAACCAGCCACCTTTTTCTACTCGGCCACCTCAAACATTTTCTATGCCACCATGGCCCAACTAGTCAAATCCAGACAATAATTGGCCAAATCCCTCTTACCCTCCACCATTCTAGCAGAACAATCCTTATTCATCTCAATGGTCCCCTTCCACCTCACAAGATCAGAACTGGCAATCAAATTGGCAAAGATCCACAAACCAGCTTATGGGGACAGTTCCTCTGTCGCAATCAACTTACTAGCACCTTACACGTTGCAGTAGAATCCTCAATATAATGTACGACCGCAACTCCCAGCCCAACCCAACCCAAATCCCAACAACAGACCAATCTAGTCAGTACAAATCATTAAGGGTCTGGACCCTGAAGCTGAGTTGAGAGAGTGTAATGAACTCAAGTTAAATCTGGATGCATAATCGCTCCAAACAAGGATAAAAATCTTCAACCTAAAGAATCGCACCCAAATAAGCCTTTGACTGTAGATGATCAACAAGGGGAAGATACAGTCATGTAAAAAACTCTCGAACAGACCATAAGTACTTCCCCACCATTCCCAGAAAGATTGATGATACCGCGCCCAATTGAATACCCTGACTTTGATCTTCTAGGTGAACTCAAGAATATCTGTATAAAAATACCCCTCCTCCAGGCTATTCAAGACATTCCAATATATGCCAAAACTATTAAAGAATTGTGTATAAAGAAGTCTGTGAGGAAAACAAAAATAACCCCAATTGTCCATGTTGTTGGGACTTTGTCTGATTTATTATTAGGCAAAGAAACACTTATAAAATATGAAGACCCGAGAAACCCCATTGTCACAGTACAGATAAATGGTCGCTCTTTTCCCAATGCTTTAGTTGATTTAGGGGCAGCCATTAACACTCTCACAACAACAACTTTCGAAATGCTTGGCATTATAGCCTTGGAACCAACAACTACCTTGCTGGAACTTGCTGACCACTCAGTCATTAGGCCAGAACGAACATTACCGGATGTGATGGTTTATGTAGAAACTTGGGAATATCTGGCATATTTTTTATTATTAACCCTAAGAACCGGCTAGATGGACATCCCTTAATTTTACAAAGGCCTTGGCTAGCAACCCATGATGCTTATATTAGCTTCCAGACAGGAAGTATGACCATAACCAGAGGGAATGATGTGAAGAATTTAGTCTTATACCCTCCTGCTTAGCCAAGCCTAACCATTGTAAAAACTAGGAAGCAACCTGTAACATATTTAACAAAAAATATTTGGTCACCATTGATTGTGGAAAATGCCCTTGAATTTAAAAACCAAATAGAAGATGATGTCATTAATACTTTTATCAAGCACCTTGCTACATTGTCTAGTTTGAAATGTCACATGATTAAAGCAATCCTTGACAATGAAATTGAAGAAGATTCCTTGAGAGATATCAATGACCAACCAATAACAACAACCACTATCTATAATAGCAAACCTATCGAAATCGAGTCAGGGAAGATCCTGAACATTAACAGTAATTCGAGTGATGACCAGCGATAGAAAGTTCCACATCTAGTAACCAGGAGACTAAGAAGAAGAAGAAGAAGACAAGGAAGAAGAAGAAGTCTGATAAGCACGAGGCTACCTGTGCAACTATTGCTCCAAGTAGATCCCAGGTCGGAACACCTTCTGCTCCTCCGTGGAAGGTTAAGTTTCCTTGTAAATTGTGCAAGGGTGACCATCTTCTTTGTGATTGTCCTGGCATTCCTAGGATCTTAGAAGTATGGTCTCGCGCTCTAGCTCATCCTTCATCATCCTCTGAAGCTCATGTCGATGTTCAATTTTCAATTGGCAGTGGTAAGAAGAGAGGGAAGATTCGATTCCCCTGTAGGCTATGTGAAGGTAACCGTCCTCTTCACCTTTGTCCACTCATGGATAAAGCTTCCGCTATTTTGGAAAGTCTTATAGCTTCTTCGCCTCCACTTCTCGTTGGTTATCGGAGGCTCTCTTTAGACCCTCTCCTAGTTGACAAAGAGATTAACTTAGATTCTTCTCTTCTCCACCCTTCTCTTCCTGAGCTTGGCTATGCTCAGCCTGTTCCAGACCAACCATTGGTCGGAAAGAGTGTCGACTTGGATTCACCACCAATGGTCCACTCTGTTCCCAAAGAACATCATTATTATATTGCTCATGTTCTTCTCATCTCGTCAGATTCTCTTGAGTCCGAGAACAACCCTCCAATCCCACCTAATTCAGAGAGTCCTTCTCTGATTCTTGTAGATCATGGGGGTAATCATACAGTGCCCCCACCGAGTAGTTCAGTCATTTCCTTCCACTAGAGTCACTTGACTGCTTTCCGCCTTCCATCCTACGTGCCTTTCCAGATTACAGTACATGCCTATAATAAGGCAATACCTGGCACTATCTTAGATGAAGGTGGGTTGGTTAGCCTCATGCCTTCCACTACTTGGCAAGCTTTGGGCTTCCCACAGCTTGTGCCAGTCACTCAAAATTTGTTGGCATTTGATGGAGGAACCAGTCAACCTTTAAGGATCCTTTCAAAGTTCCTTGTTACTTTGGGAGGCAAAACCGTCTATATAGACATGATGGTTGTCTAAGGTGCTTTAGATTTCAGTCTTCTCCTTGGTCGTGATTATATTTATGCCATGGGAGCTCTTGTTTCTTCACTTTTCCTTGTGTTTTGTTTTCTGAATGGTGGAAGAATGGTGACCATAAATCAACTATCGTTCTTTAGTCATCAAGTGCCTCATGTGCAGCCATCATCCCCTATCGGTTCTTGTTCACAAGCAGTACCTTCCCTACCACAGGTCAATTATGTGGCTACCCGTTCCACCTCTGTGTCTGTTAATGATCATGCAGATGGTCTCGTACATCATGTACTGGGGGAATTGGAACCCGATCTATCATTGGTGCCCAATGATATGTGTTCCTCCTAGAGCATGGTTCTTCCTTCCAATGAAGACCTCTTGGGAGCCATGTTCTTTTATGGCCCATGAACAAGAATCCTGAGGAAAGTTCTTTTTCTTGGGTCGACCTCGTTAAAAAATGAAGCAAGGAATTCGAGGATAGTTTTGATCTTATGTCGACCTTGTTAAAAAAAAGAAGCAAGGTTGGAGCATAGTTCCTTGTCTTGTGTCAAGCTCATTAAAAGATGAAACAAGGAGTCTGAGGAGAGTTCTAATCTTGTGTCGACCTCCTTAAAAAATGAAGCAAGGCCGAGGATAGTTCTGATCTTGTGTCGACCTCATTAAAAAATGAAACAAATATCATGAGGAAAGTTCTTGATCTTGTGTAAACCTCATAAAAAATGAAACAAGGGTTATGAAGATAGTTCTTTTTCTGTGTCAACTTCATTAAAAAATGAAACAACTCCCTTTCCAAATCGAGTCTTTGATTAAGATCTCGTAAAATCCAAGTCAATTCTTTCCAAGATCTCGAAAGTGAACCTTCATTCCATCCACCCAGTTGCATGCAATGAAGCTTGAGGGGCATGTACCTCGATTTCCATCAATATGCTAGGGGCATGCAAACTTATAACAAGCATAGTTTTTCATTTCAAGCTTGTGTAAACATGAAACCAAATCCAAGTAGAGTTCTCTATGGTTCAAGCTTGTGTAAAATTGAACCCATACCCGATTTACATCTCGTGATTGCCATTTTTATCTGCTAAATTCTTCTAGATGAGCCTTGGTTGTTTCACTCCATCACCACCATCTCTTTGGCTGATCATATACTTTCACTTAGTTGTTTTTCCTTTCTTGAGGGACCGCAGAAATGAGTGGTTTTATTAGCTAGCCTCTTGACCATCACATGTTTTGAGCAATTCTACCATTGTCGGAACCAGTTACTACCCTTTATACCACTCGTTCCTCTAGGACGAGTCACCTTTAAGCTCTTTTCTGACTTGTAAAAGATGAAAATATTACCGAGCATTTTTCCTTTTTTGACTCGTTAAACGGAATAAAAATGGCGGTCTGCTTTCAGCTCTTTTTCGACCATATAAATACGAAACGATGGTCAGGCTTTTGTTGTTTCAAGCTCGTTTTTGGTCATGAAACATCATGTCTCCTATCACTTTTTTCCTTTTTCGAATTAGGAACACTGATTACGAAAAGTACTCCTTGATCGAAATGGTCAAGCAGTTCTCTCGGGTATTGTTTTCTACTTTTTCGGGCTCGAGGGATACAAATTTACGAAAAAGGACCCTCCTAGAATTTTCTTTTTTGGGGTCTTTTTCAAACTCTCTAAACATGAAAAAGACTTCGATTTTTACTGATGTTGGACTCATTAAACCCTGACGACATTGGAATCGTCACCATGACGAGACTCGAGCTTCTCCTCCCTAGGGCTCGTTAATTTATTACTAGGTTGGATTCGTCCGAAGGTCGAACTTATATCACAAGCATATGCTATGCCCTTCAAACTTGTTTTTCAAAAATAATTGGGGTACTCACCAGCAATGGTGGGGGAAAATTTGGAAGTCGTCATTGGCTACCTACAGCAGCTAGTCACTCTTGAACATCGACACTTTTGCTTCTCGTCGGGTTAGGGTATCCACTTCGTCATTTGGCCTTCTGGGGTTTTAGGTTGCCACTTTTGCCTCATTCCATTTGATCCATGTTTTCTCCGTCAGACCTCTAATTCCTTGGTACCAAAATGTTACCGCATTCTAGAATCGTGTCACCGATATGTTCAAGAGTATAATCCTTCTGCAATTTACACCCTTACCTCCTCCTCTGATTCTATGTTTCACCATCTACCACTTTTTCCTTGTCTCATGTCGTTGATGAGGGAAACATTATGGCCCTCCTGGGACGAATCATCTCCTGTCGACATCAGCTCATTATCCAAGAGGTTGATCTAGAGATCCCTTTTGGTACCTTGGATCTTGCACACCTCAATGGCAAGTACTTCATGCCTGACAACATACTTTCATCATTGGTCTTTGATTTGTTGATTCCATGAGTGTTTGACTTCAACCCATTTTTCACACTTAGTGGATTGTACTAGCAGTAACTTGAGAGCCATTGGCATTATTGGTGGATTCTCTAGCACTTATTAACGGTTTTCATTATTGACTGGTAATCAAGCGACTTTCTATCATGCTCAACTTTAGCACATTTATTCGTATGCTAGAATTTGTACTAAGATCGGTTAGGGTTTCAAGACCTCGGACTAAGATTACATATGTTTAGGTTGCATGGGTTGGTTCATGATTACATACATGACTCTTTGATGGGATTGTTGTGACCATACCTGAGTCTTCATGGATGGCTGCGACCATACCTTTATCATTATATATGGTCTTATCAACTAGGTGGCTGCGTCCATACCACAGACCAAGTTTCATATGTCTTTTGGATGGTTGTGCCCATGCCCAGACTACATGTATTTCACTATCAGAGATATCAGTTGTACTTGCGCCTGCAGGTTCTTCATGGTGGTCTTCCAGTTTGGTGATGATTTCGTAAAGCATTTCACCCCTCCCACTCTCTCAGGCTTCATACTTTAGGGGGCATCTGTTACACAGTAATTTGTCGTTGGCCTTATCTCAGTCCCTCCACTGTGTCATGTATCAAATACACATGTCAATATCTTCCCACTTATGCAAAATATTAAACAGTGCTCTCTAATGCTGAAGACTAACCCTTTTTTCCTAAGTTTCTGCATTGTCACTAATAAGCCATCAAAATGTGCGATGATGCCTTGTCATGAACAGTCTCATCGCAACACCGTTTCGGGTGTACACGTGTTTCTAGTGATGGTTGGATTTTAGGGCTCGGTGCGAAGCTCCCATCTATTTATTGCCACGATTGGTCTGAATGCATTGCCTCCTTGCGATGTCGTCGTTGAGCCTTAGTTCATGACATGTGACAATCCATATTTGGCGAATTTGTTCAAACAGTCGACCTTCTGGGTGTTTCTAGAGCTGGTTGTTGGGTCAATTTGGGTCGCCTTTCCTCCTCTAGGATGGTGGTTCCACCTCTTTTGCAACCTCCCCTAAGGATAAGCTCCCTCTCCCTCATTTCATGGAGGCTCCTCCTCTTATGAAACCACTCACCATTTCTATGATCTACTAGTTCTTTTGTTGTGAGCTGCTAGTTTTGAGTTTGGTTTGAAGCAAAGTAGATAGCTTTGGTGTGAGTGTGACAAGTGTGGAATTGCTAATAGTTTGATAAGAGGTTGTGGAGTATCTTAGCTTTGCATGAGGGCTTGATAGAGAGGGAGAGAGAGAGCTATTGTCCTATCGAGAGACCCATTCATAAGAGTGAATGCTTGAAAAAACATACTGACTAGACCCTCCGAGAAGACTTGCGATGTCTAGGCATGGTTGTAAGTTTGCTCTTGTTTCATTTTTAATACAAGCAGTGATGATTTCCTATATCTTGTGTATAATCTACTTGATAGCTTGTGACTCCTTGACTTTACAAGTAAATAGATCATTATTGTTCTCGGTTATGTGCTCTATTGTTTTCTTGTGGTGTTTCAGGTTGATTTCCCATTGAGGAGAAAGAAACAAAAGCTGGAGAAGTGCAATGGAAACTTCATCAACCACTAATTTGAGGTAGGCCTGCAACGATGACTATTTAAGGGAATCGATTGTTGTTTTGTCTTTGTTGTGATTAGACCCACTCTAGGGCTAGAGGGGTTGCCTTTGTCAGCAGAGGGAACACTTTCCTTTATCACAAGTTGGCGACTCTGCTGGGGAGTCCTTTGTACATTTTCTTCTTGTTTACTTTTAGTTTGTCTTTTGATTTAGTGTTTCTTGAATTTTGGGGGTTGAACCATCAGTTTTCTGGGTTACCTAGGTCAATCTAGGAATTCCCCTTACTGTTTGGAAGATCAATCTGGTGTCATTTAGGTGATTTTACTTTGTCTTTTACTTAAGTAAGATCGTCGTTGAAGATAGCCTAATAGCTGCGATGATGTCACTGATGTTCTAGCTTTGTGCCTATGAAGATTCGGCTTTCATCTTAGGTTTCTATCTTAATCCCCGCGACGAGTCCTAAAATCAGACTGTCTGAGAAAACAGGTGTATTCTTGCGACTAGTCTCTAGTTGTCAATGTAGCACCTATGATGACGTCTCTGAAAACAAGTGTATTCTTGTGACTATTCTCTAGTTGTCAGTGTAACACCTACGACGATTCCTGTAAAGTTGTTTTTACAACTTTACCTCCTAAATCCATTAGTCTTGTTCATCCCCTATTGTTTCTTGTTTCTCATTAGCTTTTTTTTATTGCTTTTGGTTAAGGAACTGTCTCATTGATTTCATTTGAGTGAATATTATGTTTTTAGACCCAGTGACCTAGCTCTCTTAAGTGTTTCAAACCATTTGCTTGGGTTGCTTGTCTATCCAAGGTTCATCCGCAACCATCTTATTGATTTGCTTGAAGTTTTTGCCACTTTTTTGCTAGTCGATTTTCAGTGTTGATTTTTGAACCAATTTTTCATATTGATTCAATTTCTTCACTACCAAGCATAGATCACAATTTTTTGGATCGATCATATTTACACTTCCTTGTTTGTCTCTTTAAATTCAAAACAAAAGAAATTAAGGGATTGCATTCATTTGATATACGAAAGTGAAAGTATATGTGCATTTCAAATTTTCATGTTTGAGAAATTCAAAAGCGAACTCTAAATATTTCATTAGTAGTATCGATGCATCATAAGATTAGTGTATTGATGCATTGTGTTTCTTAGTGTTTTCATTCGCTTGTGTTTGCTTGGGAATGAGCTTTCTACCCTCCTTTAAGTAGGTGTTCATCAAAACGATTGATTCCTTACTCTTTGTAGGTGCATCCTAGGAATTGTTGAGATACATTCGATAGGGCCTAAAAACTGAAACTTAATTCAAGATCAACTCTAAAATCAATTGAATGAACCTAACAATGCATTGAAACTTAACACTCATTATCTAGACGTCTAGGCTAGAGACATGCTCCGACGTTGTTAAACCTAGTCACTATTGTTTTCGTTTAAGGTTGGGTGGTTCCTCCTTCTGCGACTCAATAGCTGCTAGTACGGACTTGTGCTCCCCATACCATTGAGTATATATCGGGAGACCCCACTAGGTTATCATCCTACATCCATAGGAATCTGTGTCTGCTACCTTACAAACTGTAACGCACCGAACACAGCATTCGGGAAGATTGACTGTCATACGGAAGGTCCTTGGTCATTTATCTTTCATTTGATCACCAAGGTGTATATGCAGTTTTACGATTTGTCTAGTTAACCTATTTCCTAGTTCTCCAGAGTAGTCACTTTCGTTCCTTTTCGACTCCTTAAAAGAAAAGTTTCATCTGAGCACTTGTCCTTTCAGGCTCATTAAACCTCGAAAGAGATAGAGTCACCTTTTAGTCCTTTTCTTGACTCTTAAAACATGAAAAGGTCAAGTTTAGTTCCTGTGTCATACAATTTATTTCCCATGAAATATTCCTGGTAACAGTTCGAATTCTTGGTTACAGTACAAGTGTTTTTCAGGCTCATTCCCAATGGCAACATTCCCCGAGTCTACCGGCCAAGGTCTTCCCCCAAATGGGAACCCTAGTCCGTTTCCTTCTTTTTGAAATGTCGGTGCTCCATACATGGCAACATTGTCTTTGCCTGGGTTAACCATCAGTTTGCCCGTTTGGTTGTTTTAAACCTCGGTGGTCCCAAGTGTCATGACTCCTTTCCCACCATCTCTTTCGTCTGAATCACAACACAATGATTCCAATGTTGACCCCGTGCCATCTTTCCCTGTTTCCTCATCTTCCTCTCCTACTTCACCTGGTGAAAGTTCCACATCTAGTAACCAGGAGACTAAGAAGAAGAAGAAGTCTAATAAGCGTGAGGCTACATGTGCAACTATTGCTCCGAGTACATCTCAAGTCGGAACACCTTCTGCTCCTCCGCGGAAAGTTAAGTTTCCTTGTAAATTGTGCAAGGGTGACCATCTTCTTTGTGATTGTCCTGACATTCCTAGGATCTTAAAAGTATGCTCTCATGCTCTAGCTCATCCCTCATCATCCTCTGAATCTCATGTCGATGTTCAATCTTCAATTGGTAGTGGTAAGAAGAGAGGGAAGATTCAATTCCCCTGTAGGCTATGTGAAGGTAACCATCCCCTTCACCTTTGTCTGCTCGTGGATAAAGCTTCTGCTATTTTGGAAAGTCTTATAGCTTCTTCACCTCCACTTCCTGTTGGTTATTAGAGGCTCTCTTCATACCCTCTCCCGATTGACAAAGAGATTAACTTAGATTCTTCTCTTTTCCACCTTTCTCTTCCTGAACCTGGTTGTGCTCAGCCTAAACTAGACCAACCATTGGTCAGAAAGAGTGTCGACTTGGATTCACCACCAGTGGTCCACTCTGTTCCCGAAGAACATCATGATTATACTGCTCATTTTCTTCTCATCTTGTCAAATTCTCCTGAGTCTGAAAATGACCCTCCTATCCTAGTTGATTCAGAGAGTCCTTCTCCAGTTCTTGTAGATCATGGGGCAAATCATACAGTGCCCCCACCAAGTAGTTCAGTTGTTTCCTTTGACTAGAGTCACTTGACTACTTTCCGCCTTCCATCCTACGTGCCTTTCCAGATTACAGCACATGCCTATAATAAGGTAGTACCTGGCACTATCTTAGATGAAGGTGCATCGGTTAGCCTCATGCCTTCCACTACTTGGCAAGCTTTGGGATCCCCACATATTTTGTCGGTCACTCAGAATCTATTGGCATTTGACGGAGGAACCAGTCAACCTTTAGGGATCCTTCCGAAGTTCCCTGTTACTTTGGGAGGCAAAACCGTCTATATGGACGTGATGGTTGTCCAAGGTGCTTTATATTTCAATCTTCTCCTTGGCCGTGATTATATTTATGCCATGGGAGGTCTTGTTTCTTCACTTTTCTGTGTGGTTTGTTTTCCACATGATGGAACAATGGTGACCATAGATCAATGTCATTCTTTAGTCACCCGATGCCTCATGTGCAGCCATCATCCCCTATCAGTTCTTGTTTGCAAGCAATACCTTCCCTGCAATAGGTCAATTATGTGGCTACCCATTCTGCCTCTGCATCTGTTAATGATCATGCAGATGGTCTCATACATCATGTACTGGGGGCATTGGAACCCGATCTATCGTTGGTGCCCAATGACATGTGTTCCTCCCAGAGCATGGTTCTTCCTTCCAGTGAAGACCTCTTGGGAGCCATGTTCTTATATGGCCCATGAATAGGAATCCTGAGGAAAGTTCCTTTTCTTTTGTCGACCTCATTAAAAAATGAAACAAGGAATCCGAGGATAGTTCTGATCTTGTGTCGACCTCATTAAAAAATGAAGCAAGGTTGGAGCATAGTTCCTTGTCTTGTGTCAAGCTCGTTTAAAAATGAAACAAGGAGTCCGAGGATAGTTCTAATCTTGTGTCGACCTCGTTAAAAAATGAAGCAAGGCCAAGGATAGTCTGATCTTGTGTCAACCTTGTTAAAAAATGAAACAAATGTCATGACGAAAGTTCTTGATCTTGTGTCAACCTCGTTAAAAAATGAAACAAGGGCTATGAGGATAGTTCCTTTACTGTGTTAACCTCATTAAAAAATGAAACAACTCCCTTTCCAAATCAAGTCTTTGATTAAGATCTCGGAAAATTCAAGTCAAGTCTTTCCAAGATCTCGAAAGTGAACCTTCATTCCATCCACCTAGTTGCATGCAATGAAACTTGGGGGGCATGTACCTCGATTTGCATCATTATGCTGGGGGCACGTGAACTTATAACAAGCATATTTTTTCGGTTCAAGCTTTTGTAAACGTGAAACCGAATCCAAGTAGAGTTCTCTATGGTTCAAGCTTGTGTAAAATTGAAGCCATACCCGATTTACATCTCGTGATTGCCATTTTTATCTGCTAAATTCTGCTAGATGAGCCTTGGTTTTTTCACTCCATCGCCACCATCTCTTTGGTCGATCATATGCTTTCACTTGGTTGTTTTTCCTTTCTTGAGGGACTGCAGCGATGAGTGGTTTTATTAACCATCCTCTTGACCATTACATGTTTTGAGCAGTTCCACCATTGTTGGAACTAGTTGCTACCCTTTATACCACTCATTCCTCTAGGATGAGTCACCTTTAAGCTCTTTTCTGACTCGTAAAAGATGAAAATATTGTCGAGAATTTTAAATTTTTTGACTTGTTAAACGGAATAAAAATGGCGGTCTGCTTTCAGCTCTTTTCCAACCATATAAATACGAAAAGATGGTTGGGTTTTTTTGTTTCAAGCTTGTTTTTGGTCATGAAACGTCGTGTCTCCAATCACTTTTTTAATTTTCAGATTAGGAACACTAATTACAAAAAGTACTCCTTGATCGAAATGGTCAAGCGGTTCTCTTGGGTATTGTTTTCTACTTTTTCAGGCTTGAGGGACACAAATTTTTGAAAAAGGACCCTCCTGGAGTTTTCTTTTCGATGTCTTTTTCAAACTCTCTAAACATGAAAAAGACTCTGAGTTTTACCTATGTCAGACTCGTTAAACCTTGACGACATTGGACTCGTCACCATGACGAGGCTCGAGCTTCTCCTCCCTAAGGCTTGTTAATTTATTACTAGGTTGGATTCATCCGAAGGTAGAACTTATATAACAAGCATATGATATCCCCTTCAAGCTTGTTTTTCAAAAATAATTGGGGTACTCACTAGCAATGGCGGGGGAAATTTGGAAGTTGTCATTGGTTACGTACAACAGCTAGTCACTCTTGAACATCGACACTTTTGCTTCTCATCGGGTTGGGGTATCCACTTCGTCATTTGGCCTTCTGGGGTTTTAGGTTGCCATTTTTGCCTCATACCATCTGATCCATGTTGTATCCATCAGACCTCTGATCCCTTGGTACAAAAATGCCGCCGCATTCATGAGTCGTGTCACCGATATTTTCAAGAGTATAATCCTTCTGCAATCTACACCTTGCCTCCTCCTCTGATTCTATGTTTCACCATCTACCACTTTTTCCTTGTCTCGTGTCATTGATGGGGGAAACATTATGGCCCTCCTGCGACGGATCATCTCCTGTCGACATCAGCTCATTATCTAGGAGGTTGATCTAGAGATCCCTTTCGATACCTTGGAGCTTGCATGCCTCAATGGCAAGTTCTTCATGCTCAACGACAAACTTTCATCATTGGTCTTTGATTGGTTGATTCCATGAGTGTTTGACTTCAGCCCATTTTTCACACTTAGTGGATTATACTGGCAGTACCTTGAGAGCCACTGGCATTATTGGTGGATTCTCTCACGCTTGTTAATGGTTTTCATTATTGACCGATAATCCAGCAACTTTCTATCATGCTCGACTTCAGCACATTTGTTTGCATGCTAGATTTTGTACTAAGATCGGTTAGGGTTTCAAGACCTCGGACTAAGATTACATATGTTCGGGCTGCGTGGGTTGGTTTGTGATTACATACATGACTCTTTGATGGGATGGTTGTGGCCATACTTGAGTCTTCATGGATGGTTGTGACCATACCTTTATCATTATATATGGTCTTATCAACTAGGTGGCTACATCTATACCATAGACCAAGTTTCATATGCCTTTTGGATGGTTGCGCCCATGCCTAGACTACATGTGTTTCACTATCAGAGATATTAGTTGTACTTGTGCCTGCAGGTTCTCCGTGGTGGTGTTCTAGTTCGGTTATGACTTCGTAAAGCATTTCACCCCTCCCACTCTCTCGGGCTTCATGCTTTAGGAGGCATCTGTTACACAATAATTTGTCATTGGCATCATCTTAGTCCCTCCATTGTGTCATGTATCAAATACACATGTCCATATCTTCCCACTTATGCAAATGATTAAACAGTGCTCTCTGATGTTGAAGACTGACCCTTTTTTCCTAAGTTTTTTCATCATCACTAATAAGCCATCAAAATGTGCAACAATCCCTTGTCATGAATAGTCTCGTCGTGACATCGTCGTTGGTGTACACATTTTTCCAGCAACGGTCAGATTTTAGGGCTCGATGCGAGGCTCCTAGCTATTTATTGTGACGATTTGAATGAATGCATTGTTGTTAGCATTATGGCGCAGGTGTTGTCCTTGATGGCAACTCAATGGGGTTGCCATCAAGTCCAAAGGGGGAGAATGTTGGCATTATGGCACAGGTGTTGTCCTTGATGGCAACTCACTCTAGTAACAAATGTCAGTTCAGGGTCTCAAAATGAAAGAAAAATATATATACGCAGGTTCATCGTGATCAAGCCGCATATACACGTGGGTTAGATGTTCCAAAAACGTGTATGCGTATACACGCACTTTCACGCAAGGAAAAGCGCGTACATGTGGGAGATCTTATGTTTGGTCTGTGGTATTTAGTCCTTGGTATTTGAACCTATGGTTTTGGACCATGGTATCTCATCTGAAGTGTTGATCCCAAGTATTGGGTCCATGGTATTGATTTGTTATGGTTTTGGACTATGGTATTGTGAAAGGCCTAAGACTATAAAAGAGGAAGGAGATCATTAAGCAAGTATAATCTGAATTAATTGAATATCTGATAAAGTTCTAGATCTGGAATACTCGTGATTGGGGTTATGATGCAGAGTTGGATCTGAACAAAGGAGGAACCTAAGCGCAAAGAAAATGATAAGTTCTATTGATGGGTCAAAATCTTAAGGCTTGAGTAATAGTATCTTTGTATGATTTTGATCTGTTATATGTGGCGCTCGCTTGATCTATAAATCTGATAATCGGGGGTAACTAATGTCTAAATATTTAAAGGAGTGAATTATCTTTATATATCTTTACGCAAGTTCAGTGAAGCGAAGGCGCGTATACACACTGTTTCTATAAGTCAAAAGTGCGTATACGGAGGTTGGTATTAACACAGAGGCATATGCATGTAGGTTTCTGAATATTGAAGTAGTGTACGTCACTTAAATTATGTTCTAGCTGCTTTTATTGTTTTCTGCAGTGATCTGGATTCAGAATTGGTGTATGGTTACTGTTACTGTGTTCTGGATACAGCTGTCAGATAAGTGTCTATTTGCTTCAGTTTTAATTGGTGAAAAGAAGATTGTTTGATGCAGAAATTCTTGATGTTTGATTGATGTTCATGGATCCAGTCTGAAAATTTATGAAATGTGGTCCCTAGAAGAAAAGAGAAGGTTGTAGCCTTCTGTAGGTCAGCACCTACGTACTAGTATCTTCAGCTAGTACAAGAGCTAAGGGGGTTGTAGCTCCCTTCCAGGAGAAGCTGGAGAATGAGAGAGGGTTGTAGCTCTCTGTAGGTTGCAGCCTACGTACTGGTAAAGGACTGCACCAGTACAAAATCATTGTAAAAATAAGTTTCCAATTGAAAAGATAGAGACATATTGCAACATGTGGTTTTCACCCACATTGGGTTTTCACCTTATATCTTGTGTTCTTGTGTGTGATTGTCTGCATTTTCCGGTTGTTGGGCCGTGAATATGACCACTTTGTAACACTTATTTCATCCATTTTTACTCTTCTCTATTATATCATTTGTTATAATTTATCATTTAAATCCATTTTATAAATGATTTATGCTCTTATGGATGAATATTATTTATCTTCCTTTATTTCTAATAAATTGATGATTATGAATGATTTTATCAATGTTAGTTTCAATAAATTAGTTGTAACATTATTTACCATTTTTAACCTCCAAGATAATTTCTAGATTGAAGATTTGACCATTAAATGTGCCAACTCATAAATTCGCTGGAATAAGAAATGACAGTTTTACGATTGAGATTCTGAGCAAATGAAGAAGAATTTGGAAACTCTGGAACATGGGTTTTGTCTAGAACGGACCCAATTAACTTTACTAAAGAACAGTTTGCCCAAATTCGACTTGTGTTGAGAGAAATCCAGGGTTCTTTGAGCACAATTTTCTCAGATTTGTTGCGGCCGTCCTCCAAATCTCAGCTGCAAAGCCAAATTCGTCTTGCTCTTATTGAGAGATGGATGGAAATATATCTTCTTGTTAATCAATTGGTTGGAAACAATCCAATTTTGTAATAGAATCATGTTGTAATTATCTCTATTGTAACTGCTCTCTGATCTCTCTATTTAAATGAAAACAGAGATCAAAGATAGGGAGGGATTCGAATGATGGAATTGAGGATGAATTAGAGATTCAGAATTGAGGATAGTAGAGAGAATGGATAATGGCTGAGAGATGGAGAGATTTCTTATTGTAATCCACTGTAACTCTGCTTTGATATTTTAATATAAATCTGGTTTCCATTCCATCTTTGATCCTGAAGTAACCCCGCAGCATCCGCTGGCGGCTAAGGGCCCAGCCTCTGGTGGATTGTGCTGCTGTTGTATATTATCTCTTTGGTTTATGCGTGGTTTTCATTATCAACTTTATTTGGTAATCTGGTATGTTCTATTATTTTACATCATGGTTCTGTTATATCTTATTTATGTTCAATTGAAGGAATGTCGTATTGATTCATCTTGACTTGGTAACGCATTGTTGTTCTTTTAATCATTGATATAACATTGCTGGTCCTTACAGAATGTATTGTTGTTCAATTACAGTGTATCCGTGTTGTAACACTCTTTAATTGGTATTACTGAATTCATCTTAGAGACTATATTTTCTTGTGATTTCTAAATCTATAAATGTTGTTGTTCCATTCCAAAATACAGTCGTATTCTTTATAACTAAGACTGATAATCGAATTACCAAGATCAGATTACTACTAAGGCGTGCCGTGTGTTAAGTCATTGTGTATTTATATTTGACTTTCCAGCATTGTTTCATATTCTATCATTAATCAATGTTGTTATATTTCCGTGTTGTCCAATTTATTCTTAGAGTAAAGATTGTTATTGATTTGGCTTTGTTGTTGTTCATTTCCATTAATTAGAGTTTGTTGTTCAGATTCCTTAATTACAGTTTGTTGCCCATTTACTTTGTTGTTAATTTCTGTTGATTAATTGCAATAGTTTGCTTTTAAAGAGTTTTCCTAGTTTACTTTCAATAGAGCTTTAGTTCAACTTCGATTTCCTTTTAATTGCTTTAAAGCAGGATTGTCAGATGTAGAGAACATTGGTTGTTGCTTCTTCATTCCCAGATTGATTGTCTTATTCCGGTTTGATTTCAATTGCATCAATATCCAGAGGAATGCATTATTGCTATTGTATCCTCGATTGATGGTTGTTTGAGTGAATGATTTAGTTTAGAACATTTCAGTTTCTTGCTGTTCCATTTCTTAGTTGTTGTTCCATTTCATATTTGTTGTTCCATTTTCTGTTATTTGCGTTATTGATTGCTTTGGTATGCAGAACGATCTGAAACTATAGTGGGCATTGGCATTTGTTTTCTAGTCCCCAGATTGATGATATGTTCCTTGATTACTTTTGGTTACATCAATTTCCAAAGGGATGAGTTATTGTTACTGGACCCTTGACTGATACATTGCTTATTTTTCCGAATGAATGATGTAGGCTTCAAGGTATTTTGTTGTAAGTAGATTTTCTTTCAAGCATTCATTTACTTTTGCATTTTAAGCACTATACTACAAAACATTACTCTTGAGTAAATAGCCGCCTCAGACTGAGTACACTCTTGAAATAAAAAGTCGTCCCTGGGTTGACAATTAATGTGAGGTAATTAGAGGTTAAAAAGACACCTTTTTATCGCTCCACATTTTGGCGTCGTTGCCGGGGAGAGTGTAGCCATTTATAAGGAGTAGTGTGAATCTGATGAGTGCCTGCTAGGAGAGAATTGGGTATTAAAAACGGAAGGTAAGAACATGCGTATGGAGCATGTAACAGCCCTGCTCCCCTACCCGCTTTTTGGCAGATTTGTTAAAAATTTTTTTGGTAGAAATAGATGTTTGAATTTTTGCGTGAATGACTAGAAAAAAATAGAAATTTTGAAAAATAAATCTCATGATTTCAGCACCACCCATTTCACGTGGTGATGTAAGCACGACCCATTTCACTAACCGATTGACATGAACATTTTAAGAAGGAGCCTCGAAGAAACACATGAAGAACATCTTCTATTATGGTAAGAAATGGATCACATTTTTACTTTTGAATTTCCTATCAAAGATCTAGGAGGAGTGACACAAATGTACATAATTCCCCCATTGTCTCTACCAAATTTTCATGGCTTGACAAATGAAGATCCAGATACATTCTTATTTGAGTTCGAAATACTTTGTAGAGGATATGATTATTGTATTGATGATCAAAGGTTGAAAGTGTTTCCTCTTACTCTAAAAAAAGCAGCTCTCCGATGGTTGATGAGCCTAGGTGGGAACTGCATCCAAACATGGGAGGACATGAAGAACATATTCTTGAAGAAGTACCAAGACTATTGCAAGGCCAATGAAAATATTTTTGACATGATACAAGGGGAAGATGAAAGTTTGGAGGACTATGTAGATCGATTTCAATATAACCTTCAAAAATCAAAGCATAAGCATTTGCAAAAAGAGATTTTAAAAACACTCATTCTTAAAGGGATCAAAGATGAATTTTTAGAACTCTTAAATCTGATAGGAAAAGGTGATGTTTTTCAATTATCATATGATGATGTTTGTGAGTTGTGCATAAAGTATTCAAGAGGAATCTCCAAGGCTGGTAAGAATTCTAGAGATGTTTGTTCCTTCTTTTCCAAATCTGCTACAAGAATAGGAGACATAAGAGTTGAAATCAATGTTTTATTTGAAAATTTTAAAGTTGATCTTATTAGCTCTCTAAATGAAAAATTGGATGTTTTGCATGTTCATAAAAATGAAGAATTTGATGAAGTGTTTTGCCCTCATGACCGAAAGGAGCATCCCATAGATACTCACTCTTCCTTATCTAGGATGGAAGTAGCATATCAAAGAGATAAGGAAGTTGCAACAAGGTCAACAAGTATGGTTCAAAACACTTCTTCTCCATTCTCTTACTTGCATAATCCATTATGGAATACTCACATGTTAGAGCAGCCATGTGAATCGCAATATAACCACCACCAATCTTGTCTACAAGTTTGGCACAGTTCACCTTATGATTGCATGACTACTCTCCCTCATCTTGTAGTACAAGCACATTCTCCATATTCTCCACCAGCTCTTCCACAACATCCTGCTTGCATATCAAATTCATCCACTCAACCCAACCAACCACATCATCAAAATGCTCCATTTCATACACAATTCCTTGCTCAACTAATTCCACATCCTCACCACAATAAACTAGTACAACATGCTTACAATGTTGAACTGCAAAATTTACCCACCCTACCCACCCATTCTATCTCACATGCGCCATTAGAGAAAACTTACAATGAGATTCAGAATGTTTTAAATTCAAAAATTGTAGAAGCTATGGAAGAAAATGAGGTTTCTTATAGTATGTATCAACAAGCTATTTTAAAAGCTCAAGAACTTTATGATCTGATGGATATGAGAAATCAAGAAAATAATGGATACATTGAAGATTGGTTTCACTCCATCATTTGTTTGCAACATCACTCTATGCTTCAACAATTTTTGACTCCATCTTTTCAAGGGAACTTGGCATCTCATACCCTAATATTCATTAATATGCATTTTTCAAATTTGGGTATGTGTATACATGAAGCGTTGTTTCGAATATGGATCCACTAGAAGTACTCATATACGTAGTCATATTCATTTTTCAAATCAAAATAGGTTAGTGTAGAAAATAAAATAAATAAGGGAATAAATAAATGCATTTTGTTTTTTTATGTAAAACTAGTTGTTTTTGTTGCAACATGTTATGCGAATCAACATTGGTGACAATTTTTGAGTTCATTTGTGTATATAGATAACTTATAATGGAAATAATAATTCTGCAAACACTTATATTCATTTTTATCATCAATATGAAAAAATGCTTGAACATCATTTTTTTTGGCTTGCGAGTTTGATGAAATTTCTGGAAAAACAGTCGGGACAGTCATGTTTGGAGGGACCAAAATGTAATATTTTAAAAACATGTTTCTATCCTAGGTAGCCCTTGATGTCTACTTTCTAACCCAATTTGAATCACTCAGTTTGGATTTGAAACAAAAAAGTTAGAACCAAAACATTGACAGGGTGTCTAGCGGGCAGCTCAGGAACATAGTGGGACAGTCAGTTTTTGGAGAACCAAATATTTGAATTTTTAAAACCTGTTACTATTGTAGATTCTCCTATGAATCTAGTTTACAAGGAAATTGGAATCACTCATTTTCGATATCGTATGGGGATGTTATGATCCAAATATTAACTGTCTATCGTAAATCAGCACTCTTAAAACTCTGTTTTTCAGGTTGTTCCTTACAGTATTTCACCTATCAATTCTTCTTTTCTTCAAAACTTGTTTCTATTGGATATAAATAAATAAATCTACTTTTATTTCCAATTTTAATCATTCGAATCCGACATCAAACGAAAAATTTTATTCTTGAAATATCAATTGTTGGTCTAAGCTGGGTAATCGAAAATGAATATGTTATGCAGGTTGTTCTAATTAAAATTGACATATCATATCATTTAATTTTTAAACCTGTTTCTATTGTAGATACACCTTTGAATTATCTTTCATTTGGCTTTGGAATCACTCAATTTTGATGAAAAACAAAGAATTTGTGATTAAAACACTGTTGGTTAGTATGGTCGACCACTGCTCTCCCGCAGGTGACAAATAAATTTTACTTTGTTATTCTCTCAATAGATTTGTTATACAGAGTAACTACTTATTAGTTTTTTGCATAATTCTTGGATTAGGGGAGACGTACACCTCTCTTTCTCCATGATTTAATGTTTTATTGCAGGTAGACACTCGTTTTTTACAGGTCCTAGGAGAAAAAGAATGTCAATTTATGGACAAGTGATTCTTGAAAGAAATTTTAAATGAAACAAAGGAATTTCATCCAACTCATTACCCAACAGATTCATAATAGAAGAAATGAAGAATTGATTTCCATTTGAAGATTCATGTCATGTCTTTGCTGCCAAAGCATTTTTCGAATAGATCATTTTTTGACATAACATCATAGCTGTTGTAACTTAATTTATTTATTTACATACTGTTTTTTGTTGTTTCTTTTCTAATTTCTTTTATATTTTGTGTTTCAAGTGTTGCTTCATTCAAAGCATAACTCATCCTCAGCATCAATGTCGTGAACAACTAATTTGTTTTTTTTTGCATGCTTACATTTTATGATTGCCCATTTTGTTGTTCCTTTTTCACATTTCGTTGTTCCTTTTCGAAATGGAACAGTTGTTGTTCCTTTTCGAATGGAACAGCGCTTCTGCATTTTCACATTTTGTTGTTCCTTTTCGAATGGAACAACGCTTCTACATTTTCACGTTTTGCTGTTCCTTTTCGAGATGGAACGGCACTTCTGCACTTTCATGTTTCGATGTTCCTTTTCGAAATGGAACAACACTTCTGCACTTTCACGTTTTGTTGTTCCTTTTCGAAATGGAACATCACCTCTGCACTTTCACGTTTTTTTGTTCCTTTTCGAAATGGAACAATGCTTCTGCATTTTCACATTTTTCTGTTCCTTTTCGAATGGAACAGCACTTCTGCACTTTCATGTTTTGATGTTCCTTTTCGAATGGAACAGCACTTCTACACTTTCACGTTTTGTTGTTCATTTTCGAAATGGACCAGCACTTCTGCACTTTCACGTTTTGTTGTTCCTTTTCGAATGGAACAGCACTTCTGCACTTTCACGTTTTGTTGTTCTTTTTCGAATGGAACAACACTTCTGCACTTTCACGCTTTGCTATTCCTTTTCGAATGGAACAGCACTTCTGCACTTTCACGTGTTGTTGTTCCTTTTCCAATGGAACAACACTTCTGCACTTTCACGTTTTGTTGTTCCTTTTCGAAATGGAACAGCACTTCTGCACTTTCACATTTTGTTGTTCCTTTTTGAAATGGAATAGCACTTCTGCACTTTCACGTTTTGTTATTCCTTTTCGAATGGAACAACACTTCTGCACTTTCACGTTTTGTTGTTCCTTTCCGAAAGGAATAGCACTTCGACACTTTTTATTTTTGTTATTCTTTTGCCAAAGGAACAGCACTTGCGTTTTTGTTGTTCCTTTTTCAAACAAACGACACTTTTGATTTTTGTTGTGCCTTTTCCAAAGGAACGGCACTTGCATTTTTGCTATTCCTTTTCTAAAGGAACGACACTTTTAGTTTTTGTTGTTCCTTTTTCCAAAGGAATGGCATTTGCATTTTCACACTTTTTTTGTGTGTATTTTTTCTTTTTGGTGTGCATTTTCTTTGTTGTTCCCTACACAGAACACCACTTTCTTTTTGAGTGTTTTTGCTGTTCCTTCAAAGAAGCAACACTTTGGGATTATTTTTTAGAGAAACCCCTCCTTTCTCTTGTAGGATTATTCCTAGTTCATCTCAACCACATTTTCCTGATTCTCTTTCATGACATGAAGTACACTATTTTTATGAGGACAAGAATTATGGATTCTATTGAAGCAAGTTAATATCATTTACGTTATGATCTTTAACAGGACAGCTCCTTGATGATGTTTATTTTCAAAAAGACACAATTATTTATATATTACTTTACTGCATTGTTTTCTACTGTACATAATACTGATTGATCATCTTAATACCATGTTGGTTCCACCTTTCCTGGTTATAATCTTCTCTGTCTGTAATAAATGAGATTATGGGTATATTTTTTCTATTGACATGTTCAACTTCTTCCACCATCCCAGCTCTTAAGGAGTATTGAGCCTCCCTCTTTTTATCATAAAAATGTGTAATAACAACAAAATTTTGTTCGTAGATGGAGGCTAGGGGGTCTCATTACGAGCCAGCCTACCATGTTCATAAGGCTGTAACAAAGTGACATTCCCATTATGGCCACCACACCAGGGTTATGATCCATTGGATAGTCAAATTATCCTTGGAACAGGAGGTCTCATCACAAGCCAGCCTGATCACTTTTGCTACATCCCGGTGAATGGCAGTGTGGTTATCTGGTTACCACGCCAGCACACTGATCTCTTCTGTAGAACAGCACTCGAACTCTCCATTTATAAATTGAGGATCCTGGCTCATATGGGTTAAAAAACAACTCTGCCGAGGCTATGGACATCTGTTGGCAGCAGAGGCTCTGCTTATGGTATTGAAGTTATATCTTATCGTCAATTATTACTATAATACCCTTTTCGTTTTCTTCCTTTTTATCAAAGAAGTTATTTCCTTCATTTTCCCTGTTTTGAACCTTTACGCATGAAAATTTATTTTCTGATCAATCGCATCCTTTTCAACTAAGAACACAGTCAGTAAAGCATATTTTTGGCATATTGTTGTTCTTTTTCTTTTTCACATAACTTATCATCAATCCAAAGTGTCCTATCTTTTATTCATAACTATCTTTACACACTCTGCTCTCATTATAACCATAACTCTCGTTATCATTGATATGTGTACTTTGTTTTATTTACTGCAATATTGTTCATTCCCTTGCCTTGCTCTCAGCACAACACCTTTCATATGATGTATGGTCATGGAATCCCTTTTCCAATTGGAGGGGGCAATATATGCATTATGGGCTAGCATGCGATATGATTACTGCACTCTGCCATAACTTGTTGATTTGACAAAATATTACTATTGCCTATATATACAAGTTTTTCTGATTGAAATTTTTGCATACATCTTAATCTGTTGTTATTCAAAACTAACACTATGGATTCAAGAACATTGTATGCCAAATAGTGCTTTGTTTACAGGAAAACAACAAGTATAGGTAGAATTTTATTCGTAACATGACCACACTATTGCACTTAATAGAAGAGGCTCACGAACATGAACAATTCTTCCAACATGATGTGCTTGCCTGGATTCCACCTTTTGCATCACTTTCAGTACCAACTCTGCCTACATCCTCTTCAACAACTTCCAGTACATATATGTCATTCCACATTTTTCTTTTTGGAGGTAAAACTTGAGGTAAAATAGCATAATTTTCTGATTTATTACGAATTTAGGACAATTTAATGAAAATCCATTGAGCATTATTTATCATCTTTCAGTCCACATCTTTACCACTTCCCATTTTTTTCAGCAGCATATCCTCTTGGGGGAGTGTTGCTTTCATTCATTTCTTTCTTATGCCCATGTCATTCATAGTCGTTATCATCCATTGCTATTCTTATTCATTCTCAACACCTCCCTTATTCCATGTTGTTTTACACCAAGCATAGACTTCAACAGATAGTAGCAACCACCTCTATTTGTTTTCTAGCATCGCATTGAGGGCATGCTAATTTTTCAGAGAGGGGGAGGAATTGCTACGCATGATGGATGTTTTCTATTTTCTTTCTCATTTAAGGCATACAATTCAGTGTAGAAATTGATTTCCATATTATTTTTAAAACTATGAACTCAGTTCTTTGATTCCGGAAAACACAAAGGTATCATTAAAATACACAAACCCAGATAATTTCAAGTTAAATTGGTTCATAAAATTTTGGAAATCATGCACTCTCACCTACAACCATTTTGTTTATATCTCATGATCCGTGCATCAAAATGATCTGATTTTTGGATCATAGAGGCATTCATATATTACAAATCTACTCGCAATATTTCAACAAAATTTGGTTTGTAGTTTTTGGGAAAATGATTAATGAAGGTTGTTGTCATTTATATCATATTTTGCTGCAACTTAATTGTTATGCCTTCATCAAGATTGCTCAGATTGAATATTCATTAATTGAGGAAGAATTTATTTGTTCTATCCATTTTATGAGCTGAGATGAACAAATTTTATTGCTTGGTTAACACATGAGCTTTGTCTTTGGGTTGCATGAGGACATGCAACATATTCAATTTTTGTTGCATGAGGACATGCAATATATTCAGTGTGGGGGTGTGTTGGGCCGTGAATACGACCACTTTGTAACACTTATTTCATCCATTTTTACTCTTCTCTATTATATCATTTGTTATAATTTATCATTTAAATCCATTTTATAAATGATTTATGCTCTTACGGATAAATATTATTTATCTTCCTTTATTTCTAATAAATTGATGATTATGAATGATTTTATCAATGATAGTTCCAATAAATTAGTTGTAACATTATTTACCATTTTTAACCTCCAAGATAATTTCTAGATTTAAGATTTGACCATTAAATGTGCCAACTCATAAATTTGCTGGAATAAGAAGTGACAATTTTGTGGTTGAGATTCTGAGCAAATGAAGAAGAATTTGGAAACTCTGGAACATGGGTTTTGTCCAAAACGGACCCAATTAACTTTAGTGTCAGACATTTTGCCCAAATTCGACTTGTACTGAGAGAAACGCAAGGTTCTTTCAGCATGATGTTCTCAAATTTGTTGTTGCGGTCGTCCTCCAAATCTCAACTGCAAAGCCAAATTCGTCTTGCTCTTATTGAGAGATGGATGGAAATATATCTTCTTGTTGATCAATTGGTTGGAAACAATCTAATTTTGTAATAGAATCATGTTTTAATTATCTCTATTGTAACTGCTCTCTGATCTCTCTATTTAAATGAAAACAGAGATCAAAGATAGGGAGGGATTCGAATGATGGAATTGAGGATGAATTAGAGATTCAGAATTGAGGATGGCAGAGAGAATGGATAATGGCTAAGAGATGGAGAGATTTTTTATTGTAATCCACTGTAACTCTGCTTTGATATTTTAATATAAATCTGGTTGCCATTCCATCTTTGATCCTGAAGTAACCCAGCAGCATCCGCTGAAGACTAAGGGCCCAGCCTCTGGTGGATTATGCTGTTGTTGTATATTATCTCTTTGGTTTATGCGTGGTTTTCATTATCAAATTTATTTGGTAATCTGGTATGTTCTATTATTTTACATCATGGTTCTGTTATATCTTATTTATGTTCAATTGAAGGAATGCCGTATTGATTCATCTTGACTTGGTAACGCATTGTTGTTCTTTTAATCATTGATATAACATTGTTGGTCCTTACAGAATGTATTGTTGTTCAATTACAGCGTATCCGTGTTGTAACACTCTTTAATTGGTATTACTGAATTCATCTTAGAGACTATATTTCCTTGCGATTTCTAAATCTATGAACGTTGTTGTTCCATTCCAAAATACAGTCGTATTCTTTATAACTAAGACTGATAATCGGATTACCAAGATCATATTACTACTAAGGCGTGCCGTGTGTTAAGTCATTGTGTATTTATATTTGACTTTCCAACGTTGTTTCATATTCTATCATTAAGCAATGATGTTCTATTTCCGTGTGTTGTCCAATTTATTCTTAGAGTAAAGATTGCTATTAATTTGGCTTTGTTGTTGTTCATTTCCATTAATTAGAGTTTGTTGTTCAGATTCCTTTAATTATTGTTTGCTTCCCATTTACTTTGTTGTTCATTTATGTTGATTAATTGCAATAGTTTGCTTTTAAATATTTTTCCTAGTTTACTTTCAATAGTAGCTTTAGTTCAACTTCGATTTCCTTTTAATTGCTTTAAAGCAGGACTGTCAATTGTAGAGAACATTAGTTGTTGCTTCTTTGTTCCCAGATTGATTATCTTGTTCTGGTTTGATTTCAATTGCATCAATATCCAGAGGAATGAGTTATTTCTACTGTATCCTCGATTGATGGTTGTTTGAGTGAATGATCTAGTTTAGAACATTTTAGTTTCTTGCTGTTCCATTTCTTAGTTGTTGTTCCATTTCATATTTGTTGTTCCATTTTCTGTTATTTGCATTATTGATTGTTTTGGTGTGCAGAACGATCTGAAACTGTAGTGGGCATTGGCATTTGTTGTCTAGTCCCTAGATTGACGATCTGTTCCTTGATTACTTTTGGTTACATCAGTTTCCAAAGGGATGAGTTATTGTTACTGGAACCTTGACTGATATATTGCTTATTTTTCTGAATGAATGACTTAGGCTTCAAGGTATTTTGCTGTAAGTAGATTTTCTTTCAAGAATTCATTTACTTTTGCATTTTAAGCACTATACTGCAAAACATTACTCTTGAGTAAATAGCCGCCTCAGACTGAGTACACTCTTGAAATAAAAAGTCTTCCCTGGGTTGACAATTAATGTGAGGTAATTAGAGGTTAAAAAGACAACTTTTTATCGCTCCACACCGGTTCCTGGTTATTGTTTCTATGGTTCTAACACACAGATTTAAAGTCAACATCTGAAGAATAATTAAATTACAGGTTTGTAAGGTATACGCGGTTTTCCTTTACTGAAGTTGCGTATATACGCGGGTTTATCTAACTAAAGTAGTGTACACAAATCTGTGAAAGAATTGAAAAGAATTGTCTTGATAATACTGATTCACACCCCCCCTCTCAGTATTATTTCCAACAATTGGTATTATAGCAGGTCCTTCAGGAAAAGCTTGATTGCTTGAAGGAAGATCTATCATCATGAGCAACTACGAAAAGGAAGCATCTATCAGGCCACCGAATTTTGATGGGAGAAGCTTCGTTTATTGGAAGGTAAGAATCATTGCCTGTCTTCAATCTCTTGGTACATAAGTTTGGGATATTGTGGAAATAAGATACACATTTCCATCAGCAACTCCTATAGATACAGCTGATAAGAAGCAGTATGAAACAAATGCAAAAGCTGTCAATACTCTATTAGGAAGTCTATCTCAATCATAATTCGTCAAGGTTATGCAGCTCAAAAGCGCAAAAGAAATATGGGACAAGATCGTTCTAAGCTATGAAGGAGATGAGCAGGTAAAACGAGAAAAATTACAAACTCTTAGAATTCAATATGAAAGTCTCAGAATGCATAATGATGAAAGCGTGGCTAGTTATTTCCTATGTATAGATGAGATCATAAATTGTATGAAAAACTTGGGTGAAGAAATAAAAGAAGTTGTTTTGGTTGAGAAGATTCTAAGATCTTTGTCTCCTAATTTTGATTCAAAAGTTTCTGCCATAGAAGAAAAGGAGAATCTACAGAACCTTACCATGTCACAACTACACGGAATTCTAACTGCTTACGAAATGAGAAAAGGAGGGCCATCAGACAGAAGAGAAGCCGCATTCAAAGCTTCAGGAAAAGGAGATTACTATGAGCCAGGACATATGTCAGAAGAAGAGAAAGAATCAAATTTTGTCAAGAACCTTCAACGGGGAACTCGAAGATTCAGAGGTAAGCTACCTTTCAAATGCTTTGCTTGTGGAAGAGTCGGTAATTATGCTGCAAAATGTCCTCATAAAGATAAACTAGACAGAGGAAAGGAACCTGTTAGATGGAACAGAAAACAGAATGTAAATAAGAAGAGCTATTACACGCATGAAGACAGTGATGGATTGTCAAATAGTGATGAAGATGAACAAGGTAATGATAATAGACTTTTAATGGCTTTTGAAGATGATGATTTCTTGGATGTTATAAATGAAGAAGGTCTTTATGAAGAAATTTCTAAACTTAAAGTTTGTTTAGAAGAAAAGAATATGATTATAGATACTCTAACATTCCAACTTGCTGAAAAGGATAAACACAATGAGGAATTAGAATGTGAAATTGTGGGACTTAGAAAAGAAATTGAGAAAACAAAAGCTCTTAATCTCAGATTTGCTAAAAGATCTGAAACTTTAGATGAGATTATCAAAGTGCAGCGTTCTCCACTAATCAAGATAGGTCTGGGATATAATGAAGAAGCATGTGGCGCAGTGGAAACATCTCAAGCACAGAAGCCATCCACCTTCAAAAGTTATCTTGATGCAACAAGGAGGAGTGAAAAAATTGTCAATTGATAGCAAAAGCTCAATGGAGATCACCAGGTAAATCAGGGACAATTTACCTCAAGAATGAACAAAGACTACCAAGTAAATCGGGGGCAATCTACTTTAAGGATGAACAGAAGCTACAACTAGCCATAGATAAAACATTCTCAATTTGCCTCAAGAATGGATGTCAATAGAAACTACAATCATTTGGTTGGTAGATTTGATAATCGCAGGAATTTCCTCAATGGCCAATGTTTCTCTTGTCATAACTTTGGTCACAAAGCAGCTCAATGTGTTGCCTATAAGACAATCATGACTAGAGAAGCTCAAAAACAAAGAAGTATGACTAGGATCATGAAAAGGACCTACAATAACTTTTATACTATTGAAAATGAAATAGAATGTTCTATTTGTAACAACTTCGATCATGAAGTTTCTGCATGTAGGAACATGTTTCAGTAGACAACTCAGAAGGAACAAGTCTCAAGTGCCAAAACATGGAAAATGAAAGAACCGCAACCGGAAAGATGTGGGATATCCTTATATGCATAAGGACAAGAAAATAAATGGTACATCGACAGTGGATGTTAGAAACATATGACAGGTGATAAAGAAAAACTTCAAGCATATAGTGCCTTAGAAAAGGTAAAGAAGGTCTCATTTGGAAATGACACCCCTGCGTTCATAAAAGGTAAAGGTTTTGTTTAGTTGAAAGAAAAGGTCAAGGCTGGAACTGTTATGTATCTTGATGGCTTCAAGCATAATCTATTGAGTGTCTGTCAGATGTGCGATCAAGGAACTGAGGTAATATTTCGATCAAATGGATGTAGTGTTTGTGATCTTGATACAGGAAAAACAATGATCAGAGGCATAAGAACTCCAAATAATTTATACATATTCAAAGAAGGACAACATCAATGCTATCTAAGCAAGAATGATGAACACTCGCTATGGCACAGAAGATTGGGTCATCTTAGCTTCTCTCAGATAAGGAAAGCATGCAAATATCAGGCGGTTCGTGATCTTCCTAACATCAGAATTCCAGACAATA
Source organism: Pinus taeda (assembly GCA_000404065.3). Lineage (NCBI taxonomy): Eukaryota > Viridiplantae > Streptophyta > Pinopsida > Pinales > Pinaceae > Pinus > Pinus taeda. The sequence continues at coordinate 197,325 of APFE031634805.1, forward strand.
CAATATGCAAATCATGTCAGTTTGGTAAGCAAACCAGAACTAATTTCCCTGAGAAGGAAGGATCGGCTAGCAGGCCACTTGAACTGGTCCATACTGATATATGTGGTCCAACTAGGAAAAGGTCACCTCGAGGTGAAAAGTACTTCATATTGTCCATTGACGACTTTTCAAGGATGTGTTGGATAGGACTCATGAAGTATAAAGATGAAGCTTTCGAAAAGTTCAAATCATTCAAAGCCTTGGTTGAAAACGAATCAGCTCGCAGAATTAAATGCCTCAGATATGATCGAGGAGGAGAATTTACCTCAGATGAATTTTTCGATTTTTGTGAAGAACATGGCATAAGAAGGGAATTTACTGCTGAAAGGACACCTCAACAAAATGGAGTAGTGGAAAGGATGAACAGAACGGTTCAACAAATGGCTCGTGCTATGCTCGATGAATCTGGAACTCCCGCAACCTTCTGGGGTGAAGCCACATTTGCTATAGTAACTATTCTTAACAAGACAAATGTCCGGGTAAACGGCACTCAGACTCCTCATGAACTTTGGTATGGTAAGACTCCCACGGTAAAATACTTCAAAATTTTTGGAAGCAAATGCTACATTAAAAGGACTGATGAAAACCTTGGCAAGTTTGAACCTAGAGCAGATGAAGGCACTCTCCTTGGTTACTCTCCCCATAGCAAAGCATATAAGTGTTACAATAAAAGACTTGGAAAAATTATTGAAAGTATTGATGTAGTAATTGATGAAGAAGGAAATACCTCTAGGCAGGAAAGATCTAAAGTTTTCGAAGATGATGAGGACTATCCCTCAATGTCAAATCAGATTCATGATGAAGAAGAAACCCATGAGGCACCAGAAGAACAAATACGAATAAAAGGAAAGAATCCATCCAGATACGTTCAAAAGAATTATCCAGAATCTCAAATTTTGGGGCAGAAAGAGGCAGGTGTACAAACAAGGAGAACCATTTCAGAAGATTCAAACTATCTAGAATTGCTCTCCTCCACCGAACCACAAAATGTAAGAGAGGCATGCAAATATGAATGTTGGGTCAAGGTAATGGATGAAGAACTTGAGTAGATTGAAAAGAATAACACTTGGGAGTTGGTTCCTAAACCAAAAGATAAGAATGTCATAGGGACAAAATGGATATTCAAAAACAAGTTGAATGAAAATGGGGAAGTTATTAGAAACAAAGCCAGACTTGTTTGTAAAGGGTATGCTCAACAAGAAGGAATCAAATTTGAAGAAACATTTGATCCCATTGCTAGACTTGAGGCCATCAGAATGTTCCTTGCTCTCTCTAGTTTACAAAAGTTCAAAGTATTTCAAATGGACGTGAAATCTGCTTTTCTAAATGGAGACTTGGATGAAGAAGTGTATATTGAGCAACCAAATAGGTTTATCCTTGGAAATGATCCAAAGCTTGTATGTAGACTCAAAAAGGCTCTCTATGGCCTTAAACAGGCTCCAAGGGCTTGGTATTATCGCTTTGATAAATACCTCCGTCAAAAAGGTTTTATAAAAGGATCAACTGATAGCAACCTTTATATAAAAATTGACAATGATAAGTTGCTAATACTTGTTGTGTATGTTGATGATATCATCTTTGGTAGCAATGAAGAAGACATGAGTCAAAATTTTGCCTTAGTAATGCAGAAAGAGTTTGAAATGTCTATGTCCATCCCATATTTTCTTGGTTTACAAGTCCAACAAAACAAAGATGGCATCTTTCTATCACAAACCAAGTATCTCAAGCAGATCTTGAAGAAATATGTGATGGAAGATTCGAAACTAGTATGTACCCCTATGGTGACAGGATGCAGCCTCAGCGCAAATGATGAATCAGCAGCAGTACATCAACCAACCTATAGATCCATGATTGGTAGTCTACTCTATCTAACAGGTACCCGACCAGACATTATGCATGCAGTGGGATTAGTTGGAAGGTTTCAGGCAAATCCAAAGGAAACACATCTTCAGGCAGTTAAGAGAATTTTCAAGTATCTTCAAGGAACTCAAAACTATGGCTTATGGTATCCTAGAGATACAGATCTCACACTTCATGCTTATACAGATGCAGATTGGGCTGGAAGCGTGCATGACTAAAAAAGCACTAATGGTGGTGCATTCTTCATGGGTCCTAGATTAGTATCTTGGTTCAGCAAGAAACAAAGTTCTATTGCTTTATTTACAGCTGAAGCAGAATATGTAGATGTTGTATCTTGCTGCACTCAACTCCTTTGGATGATGCAAACATTGCAAGATCTTCAAATCACTTGTACTCCACCTATCTCCATTTTTTGAGATAATACAAGTGCTATCAGTATCTCAAAGAATCATGTCATGCATTCAAAGACTAAGCACATACCGATCAAGTATCATTTTCTCCGGGAACAAGTGCTGGAACAAAAGGTCAAATTGGAGTATGTTCCCTCTAAGGAATAAGTTGTTGATATTCTCACCAAACCACTACCCAGTGAAACTTTTGAATACCTCAGACAGAAGCTCGGAGTAGTTGATGCATCATCTTGTTGTTGAAACCTATCTGTTTCAAAGAAAAGCGATTGTACGCGAGTTGCATGAGGAGGATCCGCATACATACGCAAGTTTATGCAGATACAGTCACATATATGTTGCTTTGAAGGAAATCAGTGGGGACAGACTCTAGTTGAAGAGAGTCTGATATGGGTCTGACAGAGACCATCTGGCACAGGTTCAGGGGGAGTAGATATACTTCTAATAATGCATTGTTGGCATTACATTAGAAACTATTGGTTCATGTACACAAGTTGTTTTGGTTTCAGGTGGATCAAGTGCAGAAGGAGAACATGGTTGCTGATCTGAATAGTGATGCTGCTGATATTTGTTATTGGTGACTTTCATAGTCTTGCTCCAAATTTTTCTTCTCTATGTCATGTATATATTTTATTGTCAAGGTCATGTAACAGCCTATTTTTGGTTTCCCCACTATGCTTGGGATGAATGATGTAATGTACTTGGTTGTCATATGTAAACTTCTGATGTATCCCCACTTGGATGGGTGACGGATGTTTGTATAGGTTCTTTTGGTGATAGGAAGGTCTTTTATGATGTATAAGTCATGGTTCTTCTTGAAGAACATCCTTTTTTCAGATCTTGCCTACAGTCAGGGGAACCATGGTCAGCACAGCAGAGCAGAGATTTCAGCATGTACTCACGGGGATCATAACCTTTTGCCCTTGATGACAAAGGGGGAGAATGACTTTGAGGATCTTGGCGTTGCCATCAAGTCCAAAGGGGGAGATTGTTGGCATTATGGCACAGGTGTTGTCCTTGATGGCAACTCATTGGGGTTGACATCAAGTCCAAAGCGGGAGATTCTTGGCATTATGGCACAGGTGTTGTCCTTGATGGCAACTCACTCTGGTAATAGATCTCAGTTCAGGCTCTCAGAATGAAGGAAAAATATATATATGCAGGTTCATCGTGATCAAGCTACGTATACACACGGGTTAGACGTTCCAAAAACGTGTATGCGTATACACGCACTTTCACGCAAGGAAAAGCGCGTACATGTGGGAGATCTTATGTTTGGTCCATGGTATTTAGTCCTTGGTATTTGAACCTATGGTTTTGGACCATGGTATCTCATCCGAAGTGTTGATCCCAAGTATTCGGTCCATGGTATTGATTTGTTATGGTTTTGGACCATGGTATTGTGAAAGGCCTAAGACTATAAAAGAGGAAGGAGATCATTAGGCAAGTATAATCTAAATTAATTGAATATCTAATAAAGTGCTAGATCTGGAATACTAGTGATTAGGGTTATGATGCAGAGCTGGATCTGAACGAAGGAGGAACCTAAGCGCAAAGAAAAGGATAAGTTCTATTGATGGGTCGAAATCTTAAGGCTTGAGTAATAGTATCTTTGTATGATTTTGATCTGTTATATGTGGCACTCGCTTGATCTATAAATCTGATAATCTGGGGTAACTAATGTCTGAATATTTAAAGGAGTGAATTATCTTTATAGATCTGTACGCAGGTTCAGTGAAGCGAAGGCACGTATACACGCTGTTTCTATAAGTCAAAAGTGTGTATATGCAGTTTGGTCTTAACACAGAGGCGTATGCATGCAAGTTTCTGAATCTTGAAGTAGCGTACATCACTTAAATTATGTTCTAGTTTCTTCTGTTGTTTTCTGCAATGATCTGGGTTCAGAATTGGTGTATGGTTACTATTACTGTGTTCTAGATACAGCTGTCAGATAAGTGTCTATTTGATTCAATTTTAATTGGTGAAAAGAATATTGTTTGATGTAGAAATTATTGATGTTTGATTGATGTTCATGAATCCAGCCTAAAAATTTATGAAACGTGGTCCTGGAAGAAAAGAGAAGGTTGTAGCCCTCTGTAGGTGAGCACCTGCGTACTAGTATCTTCAGCTAGTACAAGAGCTAAGGGGGTTGTAGCTCCCTTCCAAGAGAAGCTGGAGAACGAGAGAGGGTTGTAGCTCTCCGTAGGTTGCAGCCTGCATACTGGTAAAGGAATGCACCAGTACAAATTAATTGTAAAAAGAAGTTTCTAATTGAAAAGATAGAGACATATTGCAGCATGTGGTTTTCACCCACATTGGGTTTCCACCTTATATCTTGTGTTCTTGTGTGTGACTGTCTGCATTTTCTGGTTCCTGGTTATTGTTTCTATGGTTCTGACACACAGATTTAAAGTCAACATCTGAAGAATAATTAAATTACAATTCTGTAAGGCATACGCAATTTTCCTTTACTGAAGTTGCGTATATACGCTGGTTTATCTAACTAAAGTAGCGTATACAAATCTGTGAAAGAATTGAAAAGAATTGTCTTGATAATACTGATTCACCCCCCCCTCTCAGTATTATTTCCAACAATTTCCTCCTTTTGATGTTGTCGCTGAGCCTTAGTTCATGACATGTGACAATCCAGATTTGGCGAATTTGTTCAAACAGTCGGCCTTCTGGGTGTTTCTAGAGTTGGTTGTTGGGTCATCTTGGGTCTCATTTCCTCCTCTGGGATGGTGGTTCCACCTCTTGTGCAACCTCCCCTGAGGATCAGCTCCCTCTCCCTCATTTCATGGAGGCTCCTCCTCCTATAAAACCACTCACCATTGCTATGATCTGCTACTTCTTTTGTTAGGAGCTGCTAGTTTTGAGTTTGGTTTGAAGCAAAGTAGATAGCTTTGGTGTGAGTGTGACAAGTGTGGAATTGCTAATAGTTTGATAAGAGGTTGTGGAGTATCTTAGCTTTGCATGAGGGCTTCATAGAGAAAGAGAGCTATTGTCCTATCGGGAGACCCATTCTTAAGAGTGAATGCTTGAAGGAACATACTGACTTGACCCTCCGAGAAGACTTGTGACGTCAAGGCATGGTTGTAAGTTTGCCCTTGTTTTGTTTTTAATACAAGCAGTGATGATTTCCTATATCTTGTGTATAATCTACTTGATAGCTTGTGACTCCTTGACTTTACAAATAAATAGATCATTATTGTTCTCAGTTATGTGCTCTATTGTTTTCTTGTGGTGTTTCAGGTTGATTGCTCATTGAGGAGAAAGAAACAGAAGCTAGAGCAGCGCAACGGAAACTTCATCAACCACCGATTTGAGGTAGGCCTCCAACGATGATTATTTAAGGGAATCTATTTTTGTTTTGTCTTTGTTGTGACTAGACCCACTCTATGGCTAGAGGGGTTGCCTCTGTCTACAAAGGGAACACTTTCCTTTATCACAAGGGGGCATTGTAGAAATGGGAGAATTAACCCCTTCAGTTACGAGAGTGGGAGGATTTTCCTCCTGTCTTGATGGAATAGGAGGATTTCCCCCAAAATCTAAAGAAACAAAAAGAACCTGAGTGGTATCATATTCACTCTCTTCGGGAAAGGTAGGATTAGCTGAAGGTGAAATCGAGTCAATTATTTCCTCGACCTATGATTGGTCAGGTATAGACTCATTGGATTCACATTCAGAGAGAGTGGGTTTGACTCGAAGATTGATTCGGTTTAGTCACTTTATTAGCTAGTGAAGGATTAAGAGAGAGTCTCCTGTAACCAGATGGAAGTTGCTGCAGAGAAGCAGGATGATTATCCAACACTTTTTTGGCTTCATCTAGATAGGGACAAAGGTGAATGGGGTGATTCCCTTCACATACCCTACAGGGAAACTTAACTTTACCCTTCTTTCCATGAACTTTACTACCATTATTTGATGGTTTGTCACCAGCATGATCTCCAGAATTTGATGATACAGGACGATGTGAATGAGAAGACCATTCTTCTAAGATCTGAGGAATATCAAGACAATTTTGAGGAAGATGGTCTCCCATACAAAGTTTGCATGGATATCGAACTTTGTGAGGCTTATCGAACAGTTTCTCATCAAAAGTTGCATTCAAAGCAATGGTTGCTTGGTTTCCCCCCTGTTGAATTTTCTTCTTCTTCCTCTTCTTCCCTTTCTTCTTCTTCTCAGTAACCTGGTTACTAGTGTTAATACTTTCACCAGGTGAAGAGGAAGAAGGGGAGGAAGAAAAAACCGAGGAAGAAGGCAAAGGGTCAACTTTAGGATCAACTGGAGGTTGCTTTTGTCTAGTTAGAGGAGTACTCGATTGTGGAGAAATCATGACATTTTGAACCAAGGAGGTTGAAAACAACCATACTAGCAAGCCAATGGTAAATCCGAAAGGGACAATGTAGCCATATAAGGAGCACCAATATTTCTGAAAGGAGGAAAAGGACTAGGATTCCATCAAAAGGAATTCCTTGATCGGTGGACTCTGGAGTTTTTGTCATATGTCTCAACCTAAGATCAAATAAGGAGTGACATGGAGGATGTTATCTGAGGTCAATTAATTTAATTTAATCAAAATAAAATAACAAAACAAAAGAGGGATAATCTAGGCAAAAGGGTTACCAAGCAACTGTGAACTGCAATATACTGCCTCAGTAAACCAAGGACTTAACATACGTGCAGGAAATCTCCCTGAATGTTGTGTCCTCTGTATCACTGTGTACAACGTCGCTGACTCGGTTACCTAAGGATGGATAGCAACCTAATGTAGTCCTCCAATATATACTTGAAAGTACGTGGAGGCCCAATCCGTGTTAGCGATGTCTAATGCAATACCGCACAATGAAGGCATTCCTTTATACTTTACATACTGTAACACCGCCCTATATACCCAAAGGTATGTGGATGAGCTACTATATACTCATGTACATGGAATGAAGTATCACACTCGAAATGTATCGCAGATAATTAACGACAGCTGCTATGTTTTACGACGCGGTAACATGTCTCTAGCCTAGACCTCTAAATGTTATGCGTTAAGTTACAATGCTCCATTAGGTTAATTGAGATAACTTTTAAGTTGATCTTCTTAAGAATTTTCCTTTCAAGGTTCACCACGTAATGTATGTTTGTAATTCCTAGAATGCATCTAACATGAGAAACATTCTTTCATTCAATTAATAATGAAAATTGTAGCTAGTAAGGGATAGAGCAATCAGATCGTTGACCAAGAGAAAAGAGAACACCTAATGCAATTTCCCTAGCTATTCCTATCAAGCATTCACAAACTACAATATGCACAATGAAATTTTTTCTTTTCAATTCCCTTAATGTTGAGATGAACAAAAGGAAACTAATGCACATACAATCAATCAATATTTTTGCAAGAACGAAGACTGACGACAGTTCCTTTTCGGAAGAAATGAATACTTTTACGACACTTTCTTTTGAACAAAGATTAATCGACTATAAACTAACTTTGACAATAAATTGATAGTGATAAAGAAATCATTTAAGAAACACTAAACAATCAAGGCCAAAGTAGTTCTAGGAAAGGAAACACAAATTGATTTCAGAGACACAACAATCATTGATCTTTCAGCAAGTAAAAACAGAAGGAAATTTGGAAAAAACCATGTCCCTTGAGGGAAATGTTAGGATCTGGTTTAGATAATTGCGAACCGATCTATCCCTACATGGAATGAATTAATCACTATTTTTAAAAACCAATGGGGAGTTAAAAAATATCTTGTTTACTATCTTACACAATTTGATGATCTAAAAAGAAATCCTTGTGAACCTGTGGTTGATTTTATAAAAATATTTAATAACATTTATAACAAATTGCCACCAGACTGTAAGCCACCAGTGGCTACAGCTAACGTTAGATTTTCTAAACTTTTTGTTGATGATTTTGTTTTTATGCTTAAAGAAAGGACATTTGTCACCCTAGTAGACATGTAGACCAATGCCATTGAAGTTGAAGCTAATAAATCAACATCAGCTAAACTTAAGGAAAAAGCAGAAAAAATGAGAGAAATATGAATGTTAGGGATGAAGGTACTTATTCTTCTAAAAATAAGAGTGAATATCATAAGAGAGATTAAATTACTTCTCTACTAAGAAATATTTTAAATAGAATTTCAAAAATGGAAGCACATCCTAAAGTAGTTCAACCAGTATCAAATAGACCTCAAGTTCAATATAATAGACCCTTTCAGCTTCAAATCTTATAAAGACCTAATACTGATAAAAAAATCAACCCCCATTGATGATTGATGATCATGAACCTGAATAAACTGGTCCTCTAGTTAAAAATGATATCAATTATTTTGTTGATCCATCATCACAAAACGTTATAATTCTAGTTTCTCATGATCAACCTTCAGTTCAAAATCAAGAGGCTTATCAAGATTCTAAATATCAGGCCTTCTATGAAATTCTTATTACAAAATTAAATAGAATATATGATTTGAGACCAAGACCAGGACCTGGTAGACCAACTAAAATTCTCACTATTAATGAACTACCAGTCAAGACAGTTGAAACACAAACAACATTGATTCAACCATTAAATCAGCAACATGAACAAAATACATCTGAAAAAAATGTTCCAACAGCTTTTAATGTGGAGAAATAATTAGAGAGAGTTAAGATCCAAATTCCATTATCTTAGCTCTCTAAAAATACGGGTTATAAGAACCAAGTGTCAAAATGGATTCAATATTCAAGTATTGACATTGAAGGAGATGTGATTAGTTTACAAGATGAAAAACCTTCAGTGGTTTTTGGTCCTAGTTCTAATATGATCAATGAAAATGTCCCTCCTTTCTAAGTTACTTTAAAGGCTCATGATTTTCTCTTATATAAGTGTATGTTAGATTTTGGGGCGTCTCACAATCTAATGCTTAAAGTAATTATGGACTAGCTTCAATTACAAATCACAAGATGTTATCATGATCTATCTACCTTTGATTCAAAGTACCTTGTCTTGGATTAATCAAAGATTTAGTTGTAACACTTGCTTAGATTCTTGTTAAGAGTGTAGTTTTAGATATTTTTGTTACAGATATTCCCCCAAAATACGGGATGTTATTATCTAGATCGTGTTGTGCCAAGTTAGGGGGAAGTTTGCAAATGGATATGTCTTTTTCTACAATTCATGTTTATGGGGGAGAGCATTTGAGATTATACAGAGAGGTGAGATTTATAAATATTGTCTACAAAGTTGTTAAAGCAATAAGCCATCCTATTTATGCAGTTGATCATGATTTCGGGTGTTTTACTTTAACAACTAATAAGCTCCAAAATTATCAACTTAGCATTGAAAAATCTGTAAATAAACCCTAATGTATAAATACTAATGTTTGGAAGTTGTAATTTGCTGGAGCCTTTTCCAAAGATGGAGTTGGAACTGGAATTGTACTTATCTCTCCAGAGAGAGAAAATATAACTCATTTTTTTAAATTAGACATTGATATTACAAACAATGTAGCAGAGTATGAAGCCTTACTTTTAGGACTAGAGTTAGCTAAAAGTTTAAAAGCCCAAAACTTAAGTGTATTTGGTGACTCGAAGATAATAGTGAAACAAATTAGAAATCTATGCCAAGAAAAACATCGTAGGCTTAGATCTTATCAGAATGAAGTATGGGATTTTTTGGACAATTACTTTCAAGCTTTAAATATTACAACAATCCCAAGATATGAAAACCTTTATGCAGATTCTTTAGCAATCTCTACTAGCTCTTTCAAAATTCTTGATCCTATATCAAATTCAAGTCAAGTACAAGCCTTCAATCATTAACAACCTTAAACATTAGCAAGTTTTTGAAGATGATTAGCAATTAAATATTTTCTTACAAGCAATTGATTAATTTTCAGCTCTACAAATTGAAGAAGAGCAAATCAATGAAAATAAGTGAAATAATGAAAATGAAACTTCACAATTTAATCATAAAATAGCTTATCATAATATCATTCAGTTTCCTAATAATTACATTACAAAGCGATTAATTCCTCTTGAAAAACTCTTTGATAATAATGATGTTTCTAAAACTTCATTATCAAGTTCACAACAAGAGGATGTGGAAATTGTAAGATTGGAACCAATGAAGAAATCAGAAATGTGAAAATTCTAGCATCATTACCTAAGGAAATGAAAGACAAATATGTTAATCTTCTTAAAAATTATAAAGATGTATGTGCATGGTCATAAGAAGAACTTAAAACGTCTGACACAACTCTTATTGAACATAAAATTCCTCTCAAGCCAGAACCTAAACCTTTCAAACAAAAATTGAGAAGAATAAATCTAATTTTGTTTCCAATTATTGAAAACAAACTTAAGAAATTATTGTTCCCTTAAGATACTCTGATTGGATAGAAAACCTAGTTCTTGTCAGGAAGAAAAATGGTGAGATAAGGTTGTGTGTAGACTTCAGAAACCTAAACAGACTATATTTAAAGGATAATTATCCATTGTCCAAGATGGATCAATTTCTCCAAAAATGTTTTAGGCTCAAATAGAATTTCAATGTTGGATGGTGTTGGGCCGTTAATATGCCATTATTATTATCACTTTTGAACACTTATCCCACCCATTTCCACTAATCTTCATCATGTCATTTATTATAATTTATTGTATAACTCCATTTTATGATGATTTATGCTCTTATATTATTTATTCTCCTTTATTTCTAATAAATTGATGATTATGAATTATTTTATCAATGATAGTTCTATTAAGTTGGTTATAACCTTATTCACCATTTTTAGCCTCCAAAGTAACTTCCAGATTGAAGATTTGATTTTTAAATCTGCCAACTCAGAAATTCGCTGGTTTAAGGAGTGACAGTTTTGCGGTTGATATTTTGAGCAAATGAAAACGAATCTGGAAAATACGGAACATGGGTTTTGTCCAGAACGGGCCTAATTAACTTCATATAGAACGGTTTGCCCAAATTCGGCTTGTACTGGGAGAAACGCAGGGTTATTTGAGCATGATTTTCTCAGATTTGCAGTTGCGGCCGTCCTCCAAATCTCAGCTGCAAACCCAAATTCATCTTGCTTTTGTTGAGAGATGAAAGGAAATATATTTTCTTGTTGATCATCTGGTTAGAATCAACCCAAATTTGTAAAAGAAATCATGTTGTAATTATCTATGTTGTAACTGCTCTCTGATCTTTCTCTATTTAAATGAAAACAAAGATCAGAGATGAGGATGACTTCGAAATGGCTTCAAGATGACTTCAGGATGAATTTGGGGATTCGAATGATGGAGAATTGATTATTCGAATTAGAGATTCAGAAGCAAGGATTCATGATAGGATAGGAAGAAGGAAGGATTGTTTTATGTTGTAAGTCTCAAAGCTTCAACTATTGCAATGATTTCACCATTTAATGATTAATATATAATTTGGGCGTTGCTGTTCACTCTTTTCCTTCTGAAGTAACCTAGCAGCGTCCGCTAGCGGCTAAGGGCCCAGCCTCTGGTGGAGTACGCTGCTACTATTGTGTATCATATCTTTACACTTGCTGTTGTATATTATCTTCTTTGGTTTATGTGTGGTTTTCTCATCAGCGTGATTCGGTATCTAATTTGTTTTATTATTTTACAACACAGCTCTGTTACATTTGATCTGCTAAGTGATATCGTTTTCTGAGACAGAAATATCATATTGACTTTGCAACGCATTGTTGTTTCTTTAATTGCTGGTATAAATGGTTTTTAACGGATACCATTGCAATTTAATTATGGAATGTCTGTGTTGTAACATTTGACCATTGGTATTATTGAATTCAGCTTAGAATTATATTTCCTTGCGATTGTTGAATCTATGAACGTTGCTGCTCCGTGCTAAAAGACAGTCGTATTATTTATAACTAAGACTGACAATTGAATTACCAAGATCAGATTACTATTGAGGTGTGCCGTGTGTTAAGTTATTTTTTTGCTTTCGAGCATTGTTTCATATCCTATCAATAATCAATGTTGTTCTATTTCTGTGTGTTGTCGAATTTATTCTTAGAGTAAAGATTGCTATTAATTTGGCTTTGATGTTTTTCATTTCCATTAATTAAAGTTTGTTGTTCCGATTCCTTTAATTCTAGTTTGTTGTTCCATTTACGGCCGTTCCATTTTAGACTTGCTGATCCATTTTCCATTCGTTGTTCTATTTTACTTTCTGCCATTCCATTTACTTGCATTCGCTTCTTTGGTGCGAGAGAAGGTCTAAGGCTGTAGTGAGCCTCAGCAGTCGCTACCTAGCTCCCAGACCTATGGTCCATGCTCTAATTTCCTTTCCATCAGTTTCTAGAGGGATGGGTTATTGCTTCCGCACCCTTGACTGATAAGCTGCCTTGTGTGATTTTATCCTTTTGAAGTAATTTAGTCATAGTTTAGCATCCGTCTACCCTTGTGTTTTCTGAACGCTGTACTACTAAACATTACTCTTGAGTAAATAGCCGCCTCAGACTGAGTACACTCTTGAAATAAAAAGTTGTCCCTGGGTTGACAATTAATGTGAGGTAATTAGGAGTTTAAAAGACACCTTTTTATCACTCCACAGATGGCTTTTCTGGATACAATTAGATCTTGGTAAGTTTAGAAGATAGGGAAACAACAGCATTTACAACTCCTTGGGGTACATTTATGTATGCTAGAATTCCATTTGGCCTAACCAATTGTTGTCTTAGCGTGGCCTGACCCAGGTTCAGAAGTGATTTAGCCAAGCAAATCCCAATACTACTGGCCCTTTCAGCAACAGTCCGCACAGCGTGGACTAAGGTCTCACCCAAAGTAGTATGGGATGGTGCTAGAACCAAGTTTCCACACCCTGGGGATGTCTGATATGAGGTGATTTGTACGCGGCCCAATCTTCGCACTTACTGTGCTACGTGCACCTGCAGGCACCCCGCGCTTTGTGATACTATCTTCACGCAGTTCTAACCGCAGAGCAACCTGTGTTATTTATCCAAGTCTTCGTTAATTAGATTCTCTTAGATAATTACTTAGATTATTTTCATGTATAAGCATCCATACAAGTATATATCAATTTGCATGCAGTAAATAAACAGAGTATGTAGAAATTCCCACTGTAGATCACCTGGTAATGCAATGTACTAAAGAAAAACACTTGATCTACTTCTACAAACAATTTGGCGGAAGCTTAATCGAACTTGAGAAACATCAAGCATGAACAGATATAACTGAGAATGAGAAGTAATCAACCATAACACAGAAGATATATCACTGGGGAAAGCACCAGCCTAGAACCCCAACTCTGCATTATCATACAAGTGGAAATATTGTTCAAGTTACAAAAAGAATCAGCTCTCAAGCTATCATGCTCTCTCTACAATCAAACAATACTACTCACAGTCTTAATGGGCATAGTATATGTCTTCCTCAAGCCCTCCAAGCCTCATATTTCCTTGCGCAGTTTTGATTGGGGTCCAATGATATCACATGGGTGAATTTGCCTCATCACACTCACTGTAACCTCAGGTCCAACTATGCAATCCTCAAGGAATAATATTCCTTCTGCATGCAAGGAATATTCACCAAGGAATATCCTAACAACTAATAGTACATTGTCCCTCCATCTGATCTCAACTGGGTCTCTGACTAAACTAACATGCATGGGTTATCCATGAGTGAATCTTCAGTTATCTGAAATACAGTAGTTACATGCATGCAAGCATTAACTAACTAAACTCTCATTAATTTAACAAACTATTAAATTAATCTAACTGGACTTGACTCAGTTAACTGAGCCAACTAATTAAAACTCAATATTACAACTCATCCTTATCTCTTTAACTGATGGATAAATTCCTCAATCAAAGGAGAAATTGTTGCATGTCCTCACATAGACTTCAAGTTTGATTTTACTTAACTAATTAACTGAAGATGAATTAATTAATCAATTTACAAACTGTTGTTAATATCAAATTCGAATTTTACTTCATATGTTTAATCCAAGTACTGACTAAAATAAGAAGGGATCCCGAAATGCTATTTTCAGAAAAGTTATTTTTAGCACTTTCACTTTTCACCCATTATTGCTAAGATCTCCAATGGTTGAACTACTATTTATAGCCTAGCTATTTATAGCAGCTATTTTTAGCTTTTTCTATTTTTAGCATTTCTTGTTGCAAATATCAACACTCCCTCTCAACAAGAAAGGGATTATCAGTAACCCTGATCCTGTGTCTGTGGAACTCAAACTTGCATTTTGACAATGCCTTAGTCAAAATATCTGCATCCTGCTCCTTGATTGAAACATACTGCAACATCATGATCCTCTTGACCACATAGTCCTGTAGATGATGGTAACGGATATCTATATACTTGGACCTGTCATGAAACACTAGATTCACAGAGAGTTTTATGCAACTCTGATTATCATAGTATATGACTGTAGGATCCATCATTTGACCAAACAATCCCACTAGAATCTTCCGCATCCAAATGGCCTCGCATGCTGGTTGACTACAACCATGTATTCAGCCTCTGCTGAGCTAAGTGCAACTGATCTATGTTTCCTGCTATACCAAGAAACTGCAGTTGAACCAAGGTTGAAGATTCCTCCAGAAGTGCTCTTCTGGTCTGATGGACTACCAACCCAATCTGCATCCGTGAAGCCTTGCAGCTTCACTCCCTCTGTCCATCTGTACCATAATCTATACTATGTAGTGCCTCTGAGATATCTCAGCACATGCTTTTCTGCCTTTCAAAACAGCTTGGTAGGCTGAACCATAGCTTGACTCAGTCGGTTCAACGCAAAGCATAAGTCAGGTTCGGTGTTCACCAGATACATAAGTGAACCCACCAGCTGCCGATAAATAATAGCAGCTACTACCTCACCTAAAGTAGCATCCTCCTTCCTCCATTTCCCAGCTAGAGGAGTCTGCATGGGTTTGTACTTCTCCATGTGAAAGCGCCTGAGTATCTCATTGGAATACTTGCCTTGAGACACAAATACTTCCCCATCTTTCTACCACACTTCCATGTCTAGAAAGTAGTGCATGAGGCCCATGTCCTTCATCTCAAACTCTCTTGCAAGGTCCTCCTTGCAAGATTTGATGAGTTGATCATCACCTATCAAAATCAGATCATCGACATAAAGTACAATAATCAATGGCTTACCTTCTACCATGATGTGGTAAAGGTTTGCATATACTTCACTCTTGGTGAAGCCCAACCCAATGAAATAGTTTTTGATCCTAGTATACCAAGCATGGGGTGCTTGCTTCAGCCCATACAGTGCTCGCTTGAGTCGGCAAACATGTGACTCGCGATCAAAGGTCTCAAATCCTTCAAGCTGCTCAATGTACACCTCTTCCTCAATCTTCCCATTGAGGAACATCATCTTTACATCCATCTGATGGATCTTCCAACCCATCTAAGCTGATAGAGATAGCATCGATCTGATAGATGAGTACCGTGCTACAGGAGCAAAGGTATCATCGTAGTCGATCCCCTCAACCTGTGAGAAACTTCAGGCAACAAACCTTGCCTTGTGTTTCTCAACACTGCCATCAGCTGTCGGCTTTACCTTGTAAAGCCATCGGGAACTAACCACTGACTTGTCCTTAAGTTTAGGGAACCCATCCCACACACTATTATGTATGATAGAATCGTACTCTTCTACCATTGCATCAACCCAAACTGGTTGTTGCACTGCCTCCTGAAAAGAAGAAGGCTCGGTCGCTACACACTCCCCAACCAGGGCCATGTAGCCAATATATCTCTCAGGAGATCTCCTCTATCTGTGATGAGAGGATGGCTGCCCCACCTTCTCTCTCACATCCGACATCAATCTGTCAGCTTCCCACGAGCGTTTCCGCCCATCTCTAGAAGGCTCTCCAGGAGTGGTGGTCTCCACTACTGGATCCTCTGCATGTGGTTGATCCACATCATCAGGAATCTCCTCCTCCTTTGGAGCTAAAATTTCCTCTTCACCATGCAACTTCAGCTCCCTCTCAAGTGACACTCGCATGGCTCTTTGCTCATCAAACTTCAAATCCCTACGCACTATGGTCCTCTGACTGGCAGGTAGAAACACACGATAGTTGTGGGTGGTATCTGTCTACCCCACAAGTATCCCCAACTCAGTTGTTGGGTCTATCTTCCTCCGAGCATCTTTGGTCACATGACAGAACACTGGTGATCCAAAGATGCGGAAGTGACTCACATGTGGTTTCTTCCTCGAAAAAGCCTCCATAAGTGTCTTTATCCCCAAAATACGATGAGGACTTATGTTCTGAAGGTACATTGTTGTATTGCATGCCTTAGCCCACAGATGAAGTGGTAGGCCTTGGTCATGTAACATTGTTGAGCTACTCCCACAATAGATTTGTTCTTCCTTTCGGCCACCCCATTCTGTTGTGGGTTATGAGGTGCGGTCAGTTCCCATTTAATTCCTTATGCAACACAGAAGTCTTTAAACTGTTGAGAAACATACTCTCCACCATTATCACTATGCAAGGCTTTTACTTTCTTTCCAGATTATTTCTCTGCCAAGGATTTAAACTCACAAAACCTCAAGAAGGTCTGATCCTTCTTTTGCATAAAGTAGATCCAACATCTACAAGAAAAATCATCAATAAAGATAACACAGTACCTTTGCTTAGCAGTGGAGACTGTAGAGAATGGTCCACATACATCTGAGTGAACTCACTCCAGGATTGCTCCAGCTCTACTATCCCGATCCTAAAAGGAATATTTCGCATACTTACCCAGGGTGCATCCTTTGCATGTATCTGTTTGCTCGAGTTTTCCCTTAGGTAAGCCGGTAGAAATTTGTTGCATGATCTTCAAGGCCCCATGATTCAAGTGGCCCAGTCTTCTATGCCACATCTCGCCAACATCTTGGCTTTGCACCACCTCTATTTTGGAACTCAGTGTAGTACAGTCATCTACCTCCAGCTTGTAGAGATTCTTTACTCGAATCCCCATTCACTTGGTCTGTCCGGTGCCAATATGCCTCAGGAAAACTTTTCCTTTACTAAAGACTACATCATAGCCTTTATCTTCTAGCATAGCAACAGACACATTCTTTTTCAAACCTGGTACATATTTAACAGCAAATAGGGTGAGAGGAGCACCATGCTCCCTCTAAAACACATTTCTACCTTCCCCTGAGACATAGTACTTTCCATCATCGCCCATCTCGATCTGCATCTGGAGATCCTTCTCCTCCAATGTAATGAAAAGATTCTTATCACCTGACATGTGGAAAGAAGCTCCACTATCCAAGGACCAAACACATCCCACCGTGGATGCAACCATGCATGTGATAAGTGAGAAATCCAGCTCAAACTGTGAAGCTAGTGCATCACCATCAGATCCCTTTGAGGAACCCTTCTTGGATTTCTTCTATGGATAATTCATAGCATAATGGCCCACTTCATGACAGTGAAAGCATCACACCTTCAACTTGTCAACCTTCTTCCCACCATGAGAAGATTTGGATTGGGATGCCTTCCCTTTCCCTTTCTTAGCTTTACTCACTAAAGCTAGATTTTCTTCATCATCTTGTTTTGATGAAGATCCATCCCTGGTGCTTTGCCTTATCTCCTCCTGCATCAGATCCGACCAAAGTCGTTCCCAATCTGGCAGTTTCTCTCTTCCATTAACTGAGTCTTGGTAGCTATGCCAACTCTTAGGAAGACCGAGGAGTGCTAGACTCACCATGTTTTCATTAGCAGTCACGACCCCTATGCTTGCAAGCTCATCCTTGCAGGTGGTGAGCTTGTTCAAGAATGTAGAGATTGTGTCGACCTTCTCACACTTGATCTTTCAAAGTTTATCTTTCATTGCCAGCTTCCTCTGATTGTTGCTATTCTGATAAAGATCTTTCAATGTTTTCCACATCGAAAACGGAATCTCCTTCCCATGGAGGCTCAAGATAATGTGATCTCAAACTCCCTCCAGGAGGATTCTCCTTGCTCTAGCCACACACTTTTTCCATTCCGCTAGTTGAGGAGCATCAATCGGCTTCTGGACTTCTTGATCAATGAAGTCCTTTAGGTTGTTATCTTCTAATACTACCTCCATGATCCTTCCAGGCTATATAATTTGAATTTCCATCAAGGGCATATTCAAGTCTTAAACCACTGAATGCCATCGGTGAAATAGATGTGATAAGAACTCAATTCAATATTCAGAAACCAAACTTTGAAATTCTCCTACTTGTACAATGTTCTTCCTTGATCACCTTTCCTCCGATACCATGTAGAAATTCCCACTGTAGATCACCTGGCAATGTCATGTACTAAAGAAAAACACTTGACCTACTTCTACAAACAATTTAGCAGAAGCTTAATCAAACATGAGCAACATCAAGCATGAACAGATATAACTGAGAATGAGAAGTAATAAATCATAACACAGAAGATATATCACTGGGGAAAGCACCAGCCTAAAACCCCAACTCTGTATTATCATACAAGTGGAAATCTTGTTCAAGTTACAAAAAGAAATAGCTCTCAAGCTATCCTACTTTCTCTGCAATCAAACAATACTGCTCACAGACTCAATAGACATAGTATATGTCTTCCTCAAGCCCTCCAAGCCTCCTATTTCCTTTCGCAGTTTTGATTGGGGTCCAATGATATCACATGTGTGAATTGTCCTCATCACACTCACTATAACCTTAGGTCCAACTGCACAATCCTCAAGGAATAATATTCCTTTTGCATGCAAGGAATATTCACCAAGGAATATCCTAGCAACTGATAGTACATTGTCCCTCCATCTGATCTCAACTAGGTCTCTGACTGAACTGACATGCATGGGTTATCCATGAGTGAATCTTTAGTTATCTAAAATATAGTAGTTACATGCATGCAAGCATTAACTAACTGAACTCTCATTAATTTAACAAATTGTTAAATTAATCTAACTGGACTTGAATCAGTTAACTTAGCCAACTAATTACAACTCATCCTTATCTCTTTAATTGATGGATAAATTCCTCAATCAAAGGAGAAACTGTTGCATCTCCTCACATAGACTTCAAGTTTGATTTTCCTTAAATAATTAACTCAAGATGAATTAATTAATCAATTTACAAACTATTGTTAATATCAAATTCGAATTTTACTTCCCATGTTTAGTCCAAGGACTGACTAAAATAAGAAGGGATCCCGAAATGTTATTTTTAGAAAATTTATTTTTAGCACTTTCACTTTTCACCCATTTTTGTTAAGATCTCCAATGGCTAAACTACTATTTATAGCCCAGCTATTTATAGCAGTGCTATTTTTAGCTTTTCTTGTTGCAAATCTCAACAGAGTAAAAGTAATTCACAACATCAAAGTACAGATTCAAGAATAGATGCACCGAGTAAACTTCTCTTTATTATCTTTCAATCCCACTACAAACCCTACTCCACCATCTCCACTCAGGTGTAGGGGTCCGCACACTCAGCTGCAGACTCTATTAGGCCTCTGTGCACTCAGCTGTAGAGCCTCTACCTACTACTATGACCCAGTACACTTCATATCCAACCTTAATCTCGAACCATGCCTTTGTTATTCTATCTATTCTTACTTTTCTACCTTTACACTTAGAGCCTCGCTCTATTTATACAATCCCATGGTCCGTGGACCATGGGTAGGTCAACACAACTTTACATTAAATTACAATATTTTAGGGCGGACAACCCTATGACTCATCCTAGACCTCGTGCTCTGTGCCCACAATTCGCGGAGTCTTACAATCTTATTGACCAAAACTTGGGCTTTGAGCCCCAAAACATGACATGGGGGATCCCATGCCCAACAAGCCCCCAACACAATCATCGTGACTCGTCCTGAGTCACTCTGATGGTGTGGCGATCTTGGCACGAAGCCCCTCCATTTATGCCTATGTTGCACGAAGGTCCACAATGCACTGTTCTATCGTGTGTTGAATCTGCTCCATTCCTGCTTCTTAATCATCTAAGTATGACTCATGTCTCTTCTTTGGCACCAGCTTCTGGTGCTTGTGTTTATAGTCCATGCCCTTGTCCGGCTCCTCGGGTTGCAAAGATTGTGCTTCGGTTGGTTAGTCAAATATCTGGCCCACCTGTGTAGGGCTTCAAGCCACTGCTGTTTACTTTTCCTAAGAAGGTTTCTCCATTAAGTTTGACTAATTGGACCATGCCTTCATCTGTGACCTCTTTTACTGCATATGGTCCCAACCAGTGCATTCTGAACTTTTCAGGAAATTTTTCAAACTTGCTATCATACAATAGCACTAAGTCATTTACCTTGAAGGTGTGCGACTTGATATGGTAGTTGTGCCAGGATTTTTCACACTGCTTTTGTACCTACTGGTGAAATCTAGCCAGAAATCGTTCTTCCTCGAGTTCTTCTAATTGTGCGAGCCTTTCTTCCGGAGCTTCGCAGTCCGTCATGCCTATGAGTGCTGCTATTCGTAGACTACATAAAATGTATTCCATTGGCATGACTACTTTCGTACCATAGACCAACTGGAATGGTGTTTGTCCCGTAAATTTCTTGCACGTTGTCCTGTATGCCCATAACACAGCGGTATGCGCAGGTCCCAGTCGTCCCGTTGTATGTTACATACTTTGGTCAGCGTAGTCTCTAGTATTTTATTGAATGCTTCTACTATTCCATTAGCTTGTGGGTGGTATGGTTTACATTTCTGGTGATAAACTTGGAACTCTTTTGTAAGCACGTTGATCATTTCATTCAAGAAATGTGTTCTGTGATCATTCATTAAGATTTTCAGACAACCAAATTGTGTCAACTCGTTTTTGAACAAAAACTTTGCAGTCATGGTACCCATGCAGTCCTTGACCAGTTGTGCTTCCTCCCATTGTGTCAGGTACTTCGTCGCAATGATGATGTAGCACGCACCTGTCTTTCCCTAAGGTTTGATTGGGCCCACAAAGTCAATTTCCCATTTCTCAAATGGCTGCAGTGTCATTTGGGGATTTAGTGGCATCTCGTCCCTTCGGGATGGTTTTCCCGTCCTTTGACATATATTGTAATCCTTACAATTCACTTTCAAATCCTGGTGTAGGGTCGGCCACCATAACCCTGCGCGAAGAATCTTTTGTGCGGTTGCGCGTCCTGCATAGTGTCCTCTTGCAGCACCCCCATTTGCTTCCGTGAGGACTTGACCTCGTTCAAATTTAGGTACGTATCTTTGCAATATCTCATCATTTCCCATCTTGTAGAGGTGCCCCACAATGATAGAAAAGTCCGCCGCACGCACCACCAATTCCTTCTTCTGTTGGATTGAGTACTCCTTCGACGCAATCCTTGTTGTTAGAAAATGGATTATATCTTCAAAGTGTCCGTCCGCGATGCATATTACAAAGAGTTGTGCATCAGGTAGTCCCTCCTCCAAATTTGTTGGTTCCTCGCTCGTCTCAATCCGTGACAAGTGGTATGGTCCTGTGTTTAATCATCTTGGATTGACTATGACCTCAAAATCATATTCTTGAAATAGTAACAGCCATCTGCATATGTGCCCCCCCTAACATAGCCTTGTTCACCAAGTATTTCAATGCAGAATGGTCGGTATACATCTTGAAATGTTTGCCAAGTAAATAGTGTCAATATTTCTGGAGCGCGTACACCATTTCCAACCCCTCGCGTTCAGTAGTAGAGTAGTTATTTTGTACTTTGGACAATCTTTGACTCGCAAATGCGATCGGGTGATCCACACCCTCCGTGCCCTTCTGTGTGAGTACGGCTCCCAACGTGATACACAACACATCAACATGTACATGAAATTCCCTTATCCCATTTCAGGAAGACCAAAATTGGCGTGAAGGCCAGTTTTCACTTTAGGACATCCAAACTCTTCCTGCAATCATCATTCCAGCAATATGTCACATCTTTTTTCAATAGCTTTTCCATCGGTGTAGTTATTTGGGCATAACTCTTGATAAACTTACTATAGTAGCCAACGTGCCCCAAAGTAGTGCGTAATTGTTTGACACTACGCGGTGCTACTAGATTCAGAATCACAGCAATCTTCGCAGGGTCCACCATCAGGCCTTGTTTGCAGACCACATGGCCTAACAGGTTTCCAAAGGGAACAAGGAAGGCATTTTAAGGTTTAGTGCAATCTGGTGTTAGCGGCAAGTATCCACCATCAAATGTAAGCTCACTACATGGTGCTTAACTAATCCATAGATAGTCCAATCGTCCAGGTAGACCTCCAAGAAATTGTGGATGTATTCTTTGAATGTCGCCACCACTATGCGTGAAAATATTGTTAGCATGTTCTTCAGTCCAAAGGGCATAATGGTGCACTGAAAGCAACCCCATTCTATTGTGAAGGTTGTTTTTCTCCTATCCTCCGGCACGACGTTAATCTGATGGTACTCTAAGAAGCCATCTGTAAATGAGTAAGCTTCCTGACCACCAACATTCTCCAATACTTCATCTGTGAATGGTGTCGGGAATGGATCATGAACACAAGCATCGTTGAGCTTCCTAATGTCCACGCATATTCTTATTTTTCCTTTCTATTTTTTCTCCTACACTACCATTGGACTCACCCAATCGGATTCTTCTACTGGTTCAATAATTTTGGCTACAAGCATTTTGTCTAATTCGTCATGGACCTTTTCTTTATACTTTGGGTTCAAGTGGTAAGGTCGCTGCTTAACTAGGTTCGCATCCGGTTTCAGAGTGATCTTCATCATCCCTATGTCACCAATGATCCCTTTTAAGTCCGTGATTTTGGTCAGGAACAAGTCTTCATATTCGCAAAGTAACTCAGTGACCTTATCTACCATAGCATCGTCCCAATAGTCCCCAAGTGTTGCATACTTCGGCTCCACTTCTGTGCCAATGTTTACCTGCGTTGTTTTTAGCGGCACGGTGATGTCAGTGTCCTCAATTGATGGTCCTCAAACCTTGCAACAGCCTTTAGTTTCTGGAATATTAATATTTCGAGGGTCGTCATCATCCTCCTCCACCTGCACGTTCTAACACTCTAGTGTGCTACTTAACTGTACCACCCATTCTAGCTAAATTACTTCCATTGGCTATTGTGGTATATTAAAGATGGCGGCTTTCACTTCTTGTAGTGCATCATCCACAGTATCTTACCAATGATCTTCAAATGTGAATGTTAACAAGAATCCCTCACGCAAGACATCCCATTCGCCCGTAACATGTCGGAGTTCTATCTCAGTATACTAGTTCATGGGTATGACATCCAGGGGATGGTAGAATAAGTGTACCCATTCAGGCTGTGGTTCTTCCCCATAGACCTTGGTCCATTTCACGAGGTGTGTGCGTGGGTCATCTCATCCATCATATTTTTCTTCCAACTGTAGTTGTGGTTTGCCAAATCGTAGGCGCATCATCCTTCTGCATTCGCGCTAGTCCTCAAAATTTCCTTTATGTGTACCCCACCATAATGCGGGTGTTTCACGCAGTGCCCACTTCAACGCATCGAACCGCTATTGTTCTGGTAGTGCGCTTTCAAATTTGCTTAGGAATTCATCCACCGCTGTCAATCCATCATATGTCAGCAACTCTCTTGCCTCTGTTGTCACACAATGCAATGATCTAACCATCATGTTACAATTCAGTGTCATCACTTCATGCAACCGATTCTTCCATCTCTCTACTTTTTCATCTGAATCCGAAGTGCAGGAGCTTTCGCGCTCCCATGAGATCCTCCCATCTACAGTCGAATTCACCCAATCTTGGTCTCGTGAAGTTATATTGTAAATAAAATCAAGATCATTCTCGCTATCATCATCACACACGAGTTCAGTGTAGCGCGCTCCTTCTACTGGGTCCAGTGGGACTACTACACATAGTGACCTTTTCTTGAAGATCATTTTGCGCTTCTTCAGGTTGATAACTTTGTTCATATCGGTGGCCCTGTCTATTCCTAACAACGTGGGATAGGGATTGTTGTCATTGAAAATCTCTATTACTTCAAAATCCGCATGCGTGCTCACGCCTTCAATATCAAATGTTACCCCTTGCAACCTCCCCATGGGCAAAATCTTCTATTGGTTTGCCATTCATAATTGAATAGGGGACCATTGTAATGTGGGCCTACCCATGCGTTCCCATGTTTTCTTCGGTAATACATTCACGTCCGAACATAGATCTAGGATTACCTGATCCATTTCATACTCACCAATCTCTGCAATCAACCTCATTTCCCTTCTTGTGCGCAATGCATGCTTCCACAATTTCCAAACTACGTGCAGTTCTCCTGACCCCGTGCACCTGCTGATCAGTTCCTGTAGTCCTTTAACTACCTTGTTGTCGCACATTAGTTTCATGTAGGTCTCCAGAAAGGTAGTGAGCATAGAAGGATCCATTCCTGGCTCTGGTTGATCCTTACTACCTGAAGTGGAGGCCTCTGCGAAGCTCTTCTTAGCTTCCATGAATGTCTCCTTTGCGCGTGTTAAGTCAAACTCGAGTTCCTTCATAGGAGCCTTGCAAACCCATGTACTTTCATCAGGCTACTTCCCTGTATCCTCTCCCATGGTTGTATCGCTTCTAAGCATCATGTTTACGTTTGGGTCCTCTTCGCGCGGTTTAGACCTCATCATTTGTATATTCTAAGTCAGAGGAGGTTGGAATACCCCTTTTTCGTGCATCCTTGTGATCAACATAGGACATTCTATTGTTTCATGATCAAACTGAGCACAATACGTATAGGATATCCTCGTTAGGTTGGTACAGTCACAGGAACAGTGCTCTGGTCCTTCGCAATTGTAACAAAATAATTGTCTATGGCCCCTTCCTGGTCCCACTCCACCTCGTCCTCGACCTTGCCCCTGAATTCCAACATGCACCATCCCCGCATCTAGGTCGAGGGCTTGTGGTTTGGTCTGCATCCTATAGGCAAGGGTCTGATCCATCATTAGCTTGTAACTGTGGCAAGTGCGCTCATCATGGCCTACTGACCTGCAAAAGTTACAAAACAGTTGTTGGGGTGTTTGGGTATATTTCTGCAACAAATGACAATTATCCATCATGTGTTTCCCTCCTATTTGACAGATCGCGCACCGTAAAGTAGGTTCCGTAATCGGCCCTGCCTGTGCCTCCGGCCTCAATATCATTGGCCCTCCTCCTGCCAAGTAGTTCGCGAACACTGGATAATGATCCTTGTCATGGCCCTGGCCTTTGCATTTTATGCACCATACTTCCTCGCGTGTCTCTGGCTGCAGTGCCCTATCCTGCTTCAAACTTTTCATTTCCAAACATGGATTCTCTAGCTGCACGTGGATTTGTTGAAATCCCAACCTAGGGTCTTGTATCAGGGTCTCATGTAATCTCATTTCCATTTCCAACACTTCGGCCTGGGTAGAAAGTTTCTGCTGTGACAGTGTCATCCTCAAGTGCAATGTCAGAGATGCTACAAACCATGCGCAATGTTGTCCATCTGTTAATTTCATATTGGCTTCGCGGATCGTACTCTTCAACTGTTGATCCAAATCCCAGGGAGTCTCACCCAAGAGCATCGCAATTTCTTTAAACCCGATGATTGATTTTGTTTCTCACTTTGGCCTACTAAATTCCTTGTTCAACACATTCTGGATCTTTGTTATCCCTGCGTTTGGGTGGTTGTTAGAGTGCTTGATATACCATGTTAGTGTGCGATCCTGCAACACGCTCACCAATGTAGCCTTCTTAATATTGTCATCCATGACACCTTGTGCTTTCCATATTGCTCTTACCACGAACCAGAATTGGTCTAGGTCTTCATTCCCTACCCCTCTGAATACTGGTAGTTTTATCATGCTCGCCATACTGCACTATGAAGGTTGTGGAGGTGGAGTGGGTGGAGATGGATGTGAGGGAGGTGAAGTGGGTGGCGGGGTGCGTGGATGTGGTAACCGCAGGATGTGCTTGCTTATCAAACTAACCACACTTCTCAGAGAGACCTTAGCGAACTCCTCCTCTCTTTCTCGTGAGGGTGAAATTAAGGGATTGTTTTCTAATTCTTCGCTACTTTTGTAGATATTTCTGCTCCGTGTAGTCCCAAACATTAATGTATTCACATGACCCTTTTTTCACACAATAACTTATTAATCTAGGTATTCAAAGATTTAATATACTTACCTCGTGGTCCCTTGAGGAAGCATCACTATGCCTTGTTGTAACTCATGGTCATGTCTACCGAAAACTCAATGATAATTCCACCTATTATCTGGTCAATCCAATGGTCCACAGCGCACGTGATCTTATCTTCTGATGCTTCTAGTCTGCGCACTAATTCCGGAGTCCAAAATATTGGTTGGTTGAGCCTACACCTTCCCTAGCTATCAGATAACCTTGTGATCCACTCATACAACTCAGATAGAAAGGATGCAAAGAAAATCTCGTGGATTTCCATATACACGTAGCGATCCAGCCACTTTTCCTTAGATACTTGCAGAGTTCTGTTTTCTTGTGTCGCGAACTTGTGAATCTTCTTGTCCAACCACCCTTCAATTTCCTTCTCTGTTGGGTTCCAATGGCATGACATTGAACATTCCTTATGTAGATCTCGAACCCGGCAACGGAACCATTTGTTGGCTTAGTGGGGCCTGACCCAGGTTCATAAATGATTTAGCCAAGCAAATCTTGGTACTACTGGCCCTTTCAGCAACAATCTGCAAAGCGCGGACTAAGGTATCACCCACAGTAGTATGGAAGGGTGCTAGAACCAAGTTTCTACACCCTGGGGATGTTTGGTATGAGGTGATTTGTATGCAGCCCAACCTTCGCACTTACTGCACTACGTGCATCTACGGGCACCCCGCGCCCTGTGATATTATATTCATGCAATTCTAACCATAGCGCGACCAGTGTTATTTATCCAAGTCTTCCTTAATTAGGTTATGTTAGCTGATTACTTATATACTTTTCATGTATAAGCATCCATACAAGTATATATCAATTTGAGCACAATAAATAAACAAAGTAAAAGTGATTCACAACATTAAAGTACGGATTCAAGAATAGATGCACCGAGTAAACTTCTCTTTATTATCTTTCAATCCCACTACAGACCTGACTCCGCCCTGCGCACTCAGCTGCAGGGGTCTGCCCACTCAGCTGCAGACTCTATTAGGCCTCTATGCACTTAGCTACGGAGCCTTTACCTACTACTATGACCTAGTACACTTCAGATCCAACCTTAACCTCGAACCATGCCTTCGCTATTCTATTTATTCTTACTTTGTTACCTTTACACTTAGAGCCTCGCTCTATTTATACAATCCCATGGTCCGTGGACCATGGGTAGGAAGACACAACTTTACATTAAATTACAATATTTTAGGGTGAACAGCACTATGACTCATCCTAGACCTCGTGCTCCGCACTCGCAATTCGCGGAGTCTTACAATCTTATTGACCAAAACTTGGGCTTTGAGCCCCAAAACATGCTGTGGGGGATCCCATGCCCAACACCAATGCAAGAGATACCTTTCAAAGAGCAATGGACCTAGCATTTGTTGGTAAGGTTAACAAATTTATTGTTCTTTATTTGGATGATTTGACTGTATTTTCAAACTCTGATGAGAAACATTTAAAACACCTGAGAAAGGTTTTTGATAGATGCAGGAAATATGGAATTCCCCTCAATCCAAAGAAACCTTTGCTTGCTGTAAAGGAAGGAAAGATACTCAGACACATCATTTCAAAGGACGGAGTAGTGATTTATCCAAAAAGAGTCTCGATCATTGAGGTAATTAGCTTACCTAGAAATAAAAAGGAAATTCAAATTTTTCTAGGAAAAGATAGCTTTTTTAGAAGATTCATACCAAATTATGTTGAGATAGTCAAGGATATTACTGATATGCTAAAGAAATATCATGAAGTCAAATGGACAGTATAGGAAAGGTATTCTTTTACATAGATTAAGAAAGTTATTTCTTAAGCCCCAATATTAGCTAGTCCTGACTATCAAAACCTTTTAGTATTTTATCTTTTGCATGTGATACTACCTTAGCTGATGTCTTATTACAAAAGAATGATAATGAAGATGACCAACCTATTGCCTTTTTCATCGAAGTAATGAGAGATGTTGAGTTGAAATATGATATCATTGAGAAGCAATCATATGCTCTCGTACAAGCCTTAAAATCCTTCAGAACCTATGTGCTTCATTCTCCCATTACTACCTATGTCCCAAATAATGTTGTAAATATTTGTTTAACACAACCTGATACAGATGGTAGAAGAGGAAGATGGATTGCAACCATATTAGAATTTTATTTAGATATCAAATATACCAAATTGGTAAAGGGTCAACATTTATCCAAGATGTTGGATGAATCAAATTGTAAAGTTATGGGAATCAACACTTGTTGGGCATGGAATCCCCCCACAGCATGTTTTGGGGCTCAAAGCCCAAGTTTTGAGTACTATTGTTGTAAAGACTCCGCAAATTGCGAGCATGGAGCGCAAATTGTATGTTAGAGTCATAGGGTTGTCCACCCTAAGTTTTGAATGTAGTGTCGGACTACCCATGGTCCGTGAACCATGGGATTGTATAAATAGAGCGAGGCTCTAAGTTGTAAAGTGAGAAAAAGAAAGTAGAAAAACGGAATGCAGTTTAGAATATAGTGAGCATAGAGTAAAGGTCTAAGTGCTTTGGGTCGTAGTAGTAGGAAGAGGCTTTGCAACTAAGTTCACAGAGGCCTAGTAGAGTCCGTAGCTGAGTGCGCAGACCCCTGTAGCTGAGTGTGCAGGGTAGAGTTGGGTCTGTAACCAGGGAAAGAGATAATAAAGAGAAGTTTTATTTCAAATCTTGTGTATCTTTTTTGAGTTATTATATTTTTGATATCTTTTGCAATTGTATTGTTTTATTTATCGCACGCACTTGTATGAATGATGAACACTATTAAGTATAACTAAACACATACAGATAAGCTAAGTGATCAACTAATATCGAGTTAATAGTAAGGGATTAGGTAATAACACAGATAGAGCCCCAAGTAGGGCTGCGCGAAGGCAGCATCGCATGCTGCGAGGTATAGATATGTGCATGTAGCGACGTGCATGCAGGGTCATACCGCGGACCACCGAAAATAATCAGACATCTCTAGGGTGCGGAAACCTGGTTCTAGCACCCTCCCATACTACTTCGAGTGAGACCTCAGTCCACACTCCACGGACTATTGCCGAGAGGGCCAGTAGTACCAAGATTTGTTTGGCTAAATCACCTCTGAACTTGGGTCAGGCCCCTACAAGCCAACAAATGGTTCTGTTTCTGGGACTGGGATCTGCATAAGGGATGTATGATGTTGTGTCACTGGAATCCAACAAAGAAATAAATTGAAGGGTGGTTGGACAAGAAGATTCATGAGTTCGCGGTGCAGGAAAACAAAAATCCGCAAGTATCTAAGGAATAGTGCTTGGAGGGCTACTTATATACGAAAACACATGAAATTTTCTTTGCATCCTTTCCTTCTGAGTTGTATGAGTGGATTGCGAAGCTAGCAGACAGTCAGGGAAGGTGTAGGCTCAACAAACCAATCGTGTGGATTCCGGAATTAAATCGCAAACTAGAAGCGTCAGAAGATAAGATCGCACGAGTTGTGGACCATTGGCTCGATCAAATTATAGGAGGATCTATCACTGAGTTTGCGGTAGATACAACTATCAGCTACAGTGAGGTGGAACGATGCTTCCTCAAAGGACCACGAGGTAAGTATATTAAATCTTTGGACACTTGGATTAAGATGCTATTGTGTGAAAAGCGGGTTATGTGAATAAATTAATGTTTAGGACTACGCAAATTGGGAAGATCTATAGAAACGGAAGTAGTGAAGAATTAGAAAATAGTCCCTTAGTTTCACCCTCGCAGGAAAGCGAGGAAGAGCTCGCGAAAGTTTCTCCAAGAAGTGCAATCAATCTAATAAGGCAGCGAATTCCGCACTTACCACTTCCACCTACACTGCCATCAGTCTCACCATCTTCACCTCCATTTCTGCCCACCCCACCTCTACCACCACCATAGTACAGTATGGCGAGTGCGATCAAACTGTCGGTATTCAGAGGAGTAGGGAATGAAGATCCAGACCAATTATGGTTCGTGGTAAGGGCAGTATGGGAAGCATAAGGAGTCGTGTATGACAATATAAAAAAGGCTACACTGGTAAGTGCATTGTAGGATTGTGCATTGACATGGTACATTAAGTATTCTAATGACCATCCAAACACAAGAATCACAGAAATCCAGGCCGCATTGAATAGGGAATTTAGCAGGCCAAAGTTGGAGACACAATTAATTATCGGGTTTAAGGAGATCGTGATGCTCCTGGGCAAGACCCCTTAGGATCTGGACCAGAGACTAAATAATATGATTCACAAAGCCAACACGACTTTGACAGATGGGCAGCACCACGCATGGTTTGTAGCATCACTAACACTACATTTAATGATGGCACTGTCACAACAAAATCTTTCCACCTAGGTCGAAGCTTTGGAGATGGCAATGAGATTGCATAAGACCCCTATACAAGATCTTGGTCTTGGAGTCCAACAAATCCACATGTAACTGCAAAATTTGTGTTTGGAAATGTAGAATTTGAAACAGGATAGTACACCTTGGCTAGAGGCACGCGAGGAGGTATGGTGCATAAAATGCAAGGGCTAGGGGCATGACAAGGACCATTGTCCAGTTTTCGCGAACTACTAGACAATGCAGTTGATCATGAGGCACTAGCAGGACCAAGCGTGGTGCCTGTACTATGGTGTGCAATTTGTCAGATAGGAGGAAAACACACTACGGATAATTATCATATTGCAGAAGTATACACAAATGTCCCAGCAATTGTTTTGTAATTTCTGTAGGTCGGTAGGCCATGATGAATGCACTTGCAAAAGCTATGAACTAATGATGGATCGGACTCCTTCCTATAGGGTATAGACTGAAACATGAGCCTTTGACCAAAATGCGGGAATGGCACACGTTGGATTTCAAGGGCGCGAACGAGGTCGAGGTGGAATGGGACTAGGAAGGGGTCACGGACAACTAATTTGTTACAATTGCGGAGGGCCAGGGCACTATGCCCAGGATTGTATGAATCCGACGAGAACATCATGTTTATACTATACTCAGTTTGATCATGAGGCAGAGGACTGCCCTACACTAACAGCGAGGCTGCGTGAAAAAGGGGTACTCCAGCCTCCCCCAACTCAGAATTTGCAAATGATGAGGTCTAAGCCGCGCGAAGAAGACCCGAATGTAAACATAGTGCTCAGAAGCAGTATCACCACTGGCGATGATAAAGGTAAGTAGTCAGAAGAAAGTGCGTGGGTTTGCAAGGCTCCTACAAAGGAACCTGAATTTGATTTGGAGCACACGAAGGAGACATTCATGGAAGCTAAGAAGAGCTTCAGGGAGGCCTCCACTTCAAGTAGTAAGGATCAACTAGAACCAGGGATGGATCCTTCAATGCTCACTACCTTTCTAGAGACATGCATGAGACTACTATGCGACATCAAGGTTGTACAAGGCCTACAGGAAATTATCACTAGGTGCGCGGGGTCAGGAGAACAGCGCGTGGTCCGGAAACTTGGAAAGCATGCATTGCACACAGGAAGGGAAATGAGACTGACTATGCAAATTGGAGAGTATAAAATGGATCAGGTAATTCTGGATCTCGGATCAGACGTGAATGTACTACCGAAAAAAACATGGGAATGCATGGGAAGACCCACACTACGATGGTCTCCTATCCAATTATGAATGGCGAACCAGCAAAAGATCTTACCCATGGGAAGATTGCAAGGAGTAACGGTGGATATTGAAGGTGTGAGTGCACTCGCGAATTTCAAAGTAATAGAGATTGTCGACGATAGCAATCCCTTTCCCATGCTATTGGGCATAGACTGGGCCACTGATATGAACAAATTAATAAATCTGAAGAAGCGCAAAATGATTTTTGAGAAAAGGTCACTACACGTAGTAGTACCGCTAGATCCGGTCGAAGGAGCGTGATACACTGAACTGGTGCACGACGATGATAGTGATGACAATCTCAATTGTATCTACAAGATAACCGCACAAGAACAAGATTGGGTGAATCCAACAGCAGATGGTAGGATTTCGTGGGAGCACGAAAGCTCCTACACTTCAGATTCAGACGAAGAAATAGAACAATGGAAAAATCGATTGCATGAACTAACAACGCTCAATTGCAACATGATGATAAGATCACTACACTATGTGACAATGGAGATAAGCGATTTGCTTAGGTATGACGAGTTGACAATGGTAGATGAATTTATGAACAAATTTGAGAGCAAAGTATCAGAACAGCTGTGTTTTGATGCTCTAAAATGGGCACTACACGCTACGCCCGCAAGATGGTGGGGTACGCACCAGTAGAGTTTTAAGGATTGGCATGAATGAAAAAGGATGATGCACCTATGATTTGGAAAACTACAGCTACGGATGAGAACCGGTTACGAGGAACAAAACAACTTATGTGCCCACCTTTCCCGATGGGTACAAACATATGACATGCAACCCGCACAAGAACACACCACTTCCAGAATAGAGAATAGTAAAAAAACGCAGTGACAAGAAAGGCGAATCGCACCAAAGATTATCCATGGAGAAGCATTCGACAGGGTGTGCAAAGTACTGAACAGGGTTCACTAGGTGAGATGCACTGACTGGGACCTGCGCGTACCAGTGTTTTGATGGGCCTATAGGACCATGTGCAAAACCCTGACCGCCAAAACAATTCCAAGGTTGCGGAATGAAGTAGGGACCATAATCTCTGAGGAGCATGCAAAGATGAATCCACATGTAATAGGACCCATAGGTGCGACATTGCGCGAAACCTAGGATGAAGAAATCACACAGCTACGCGAAGTAGAACACATAAGACTTCGGGAAGCCATTCGGCAAGGGAACCTTAGGCTTCGCGAACTTGAAAAGGACCAGGTATGGCTAAGGAAGAAAATCATTTTGATGGATGCAGAAGTCAAGAGGCTAGAAAATGAGTTCAAGGGAGCATGTCTCGTCGATAAACCAAGGATGGCAAGGCAAGGTGCGGGTGATCATACTAATGAATTAGAAGACTATCGCCAAGAATTAATTAGTTTGTTGTTGTGGCTAGGACCGCATATCACCAAACAGAGTAACCAAGGGAGCACACTACAAATATTAGAGTGCACGGCACCGATCGCCACAATGACAGATGAGGATTTTTCGCAGACTATACTGGAGGGCGAGATGGAGCCTCGAACAGGTGGTGTGACCCCCTGACTAGTCGTACGAAGAACAGCCTTAGCACTCCATGCAGCTGAAAGGGAGCGCAGGACTATAAATTATTCTGCTTGGGAACTGTGCGCTCTGACTGGTGCGTGTAGGAACAGCCTGTCACAAGGTTCGCGCCTACGCATGGAGGGATGCGCTACCGCGGGAGTGGGCTGGGAAGTGACCATTGGTGTCACTGTTCATGACAAGATGTCTGATTTGAGGCCAAATGGAGTGGGCGGCGGGCATTTAAGACAAGGGTTATGGGAAAGATTTCAGAAAATCTACTGCCAAGAAAGCATTGATGGTCGGGAATTGGGGGGAACGGTCAAATTTGAATTCAAAAGGCACTATAAAACTCCAAGGGCTAGCCAATAGACAACACTTGGTCAATTGAGAGTTGAGCGGTTGAACAGAGTGCAAAGTGTTAAGAGCCGAGCAATAATAGAGCCCTTCCATTCACAAAAGACCGCATACAGTGCAGAAATGATGACGGTCACTAAGGAGGGGTTAGGCATTGAAGAAGGAACCACCGGTAAGGCCGGGCAGACCCCCATGGTCCACGATGTTCCCGAAGGTGCTGGGGTTGTGACAGAAATCCCTAAATCACCCCGAACGTTGAGACCAAGGAAAGATAAGCAAGAATTGGGACCAATACGCATGTCCCCGAGGAATCTATGGATAAGTAAGTTATAAATGGAATAAAAAGGCAAGGTAGTCACCATTAAAACAGATGAAGAGGAAGAAGACTTGCCGGATCTGATTGTCGTCAGGGAAGAAGAAGACATGGAGGAAGACATCCAACCGTTGCGCTCTACAACGAAATTGTCCAAGTATGTCCCTCCGTGAAAAGGGAAAACCAAAATACCAAAGGATCTGGATGCAACGAAGAGTGCACTCCAGACCCCGCTCCTCCCCAATGGAATTACCTTTGAAGGCTCGCTCCTAAGACATGTGCCCACCCTGAAATTTGAAAACTGGGACCTCACGGATAGCGAGAAGTTCCCGCACTTAGAAACGGTGAACCTGATGAAACAGAATACGAAGGGGCAGGTGATAACACTGGAGCCATGAAAATGGTTGCGTAGTGTGGAAAAGGTCGGGTTGCTTCATCTGCTATGGATACCACATTTCCACCAAATGCCCATCACCATTTTCATCATTAGGCAGTTGCTCTGCCTGGTGCATGATGGGTACTTATGGCTAGAGAAGCCTATTCCCATCACGGCAGATCTCATCCATCGAATTTCTTGGCTTCCCTATAAGGAAAAGGACCCCGCGATGATAGCAAGTACAAGCAGCGATTTGGCTCTCTCAGAGGCCATGAAAACAAAATATAAGCTTGAGAAGAAAAAGAGGGGTTATGCTATTACTAGTATCAAGGATAAAGGGGTGCGCGTAGCCACCCAACTCCTGGTTGGTAAAGTAATGAGAAAATGTCACGCTAATGAAGTACCAACGCTGGTGGTTGCGCTAGCCGAACAGTGTGTGGAGGGGGTCCAATTCAACTGGGCCAAGTTCCTCTGTGAAGACTTTTTTCTAAACTATCAGGAGGCCCAAGAATAGGGTAAGACCTTCCACTACGCATGGTTGTTATTGTCCATCTTGTTGGTAGCGGGAGAACTGCTGGAGGATAGCCAGTTCCCGAGAATCGACTGAGACTTACCAAAGGTTGTGAAGTACGCTTCGCTCTAGACCACCAAGGACACGAAAAAAATTCATGATACCAAGATTTTATGGGTGCTCATGGAGGCAAGAATCCAAATGTGGATTAATAGGAGGTCGCGCCAGTCCCCCATGGTGCACACCAGTCTGCAAAGTTTTGCAAACTTCAAGGCAAACATGCACAATGTCTACATCAGGGCGCGAAAGGATTCAGTGCAGCAGTGGACAAAGGTCCCATTCATAGCCACTGACGACATGATCTTTACAGTGTTAGAGACATGGCCTCCCAAGTGGCGTGCCCCAGATTTGGCGGAGCTAGAAAAGACAGTAGCACAGAAAAAGAAAGATGATGCCAAGCTGCGCGTCACCCAACTAGCCGAAAAAAGGCGCAATGAAAAAGTGGCAGCCGAGGTCAGGGCAGTCCATGAAGTGGCACAGGTAGATGTGGAGCAAAAAAAGGACGCAGAAGTAGCTGCAGCAGTGCAAACAGCAGAAGTAGCCGCAGCAGTGCAAACAATAGAAGTCGCCACATTGTGGGCAGAGGAGGGCCAAGCAACATCTGCAGGATAGGAGGCAGAGGACATGAAACTTGCAGAAGAGAGCGCGGACCCAGGGACCGCCTCTACATAGCTCAAACGGTTACGCATCACAGAAATATCAGGTCCAAGAAAGAAGGTCAAGGCCTCAAAGCTGGCAATCGACCTGATCATCTTAACTGAAGGTGATCTCCATGACATCAGCGAGATGGTTCGCGATGTCACTAGTGAAGCGTTCCAAGACTTTATGATGAAGCAACAGACTATGTTGGGGGCCCTAACGGCGCAACTGCAGGAGTTACAGGTGCCGCCCTACAGGAGGGTACCTTGTCTACCCACGTCGCAACAAGGACGTCGGTAGCAGAACAGATGCTACACGTGAAGATGGCCAATACGATAACATTGCCAGATGGAGCGCTAGTCTCGGAAAACACAATGGATCAAGTGACACTTAATACGATGAAAGGCATTGGCCTTAACTTGGTTTCCCTTCCCCGTGACACACTTTATCAGCTACAGGATGGGATAACAGCAGAACTTCATGCCAGAGAGAGCTGCATGATCCAGGTTCTGAGCAAGCAGAATATTAACATAGAACAGCTTAGCTTGCAGCACGACGAGTTGGTGTTGCAGAACCGACAGTTGGTGCAGACAGTTGATGATGCTTGTCGGTGCATCCTAGAGTTGTCCATTGCAGCAGAGCTACCGACAGAAGTGTGGATCCACTGTTTGGCAAGTGGCATTTACAACGCACGTGAGGAAACAACAAGAGTTCAGCTGGTGTTGAATCTCCAGATTGCCGAGCTGCGGCTAAAGGTGCAGCCTTCCACTCCCCCAGAGATCAGAGAGCAACGCGCCAGCACTATTACAGCAGGGATGGAAGATATTGGAGGTGCAGTCCATGACTTTACCAACAAGTTGGAGCAGGCGCTTGAGGTCGTCACTACGTTGCAAGAGGAACCCAACATCCAGTGGCTGGAGATCGAGGCACGCGAACTCCAGCAACAATATGATAGCATTAGAGGGACTGCGCAGACAGTAGTCCTTACTCAGCGGCTTGCAGGGATGCAGCAAGCCAAGGCTTTAAAAGAGCAGGTGGACACAGCGTGCCACAAGGAAGCAGTTCTAAAAGT
The DNA here is from genome assembly GCA_000404065.3 of Pinus taeda. Lineage (NCBI taxonomy): Eukaryota > Viridiplantae > Streptophyta > Pinopsida > Pinales > Pinaceae > Pinus > Pinus taeda. Next base: position 234,192 of record APFE031634805.1, read on the forward strand.
GTTCATCCAGCCATGGATTGATGAAGCCTTCACAATCACGGTGGATATTGAAGGAAAGCTCGTGCAGATTCAAGGAATGCATGCACAGATGCAACACAGCACGCCGGAAATAGAGGGTTCAGAAGCAATAATTCAGCAAGTTCAACACACAGTAGCTCAGTGCGTTGCCGACATTCAAACCGTTCGAGACCAATTGGAGGGACTCTGTGCCAAGATCACCATGTCGACAGAATGACTCGAGGGCAAGTCACGATGTTTGTGTTGGGGGCCTGTTGGGCATGGAATCCCCCCACAGCATGTTTTGGGGCTCAAAGCCCAAGTTTTGAGTACTATTGTTGTAAAGACTCCGTGAATTGTGGGCACAGAGCGCAAATTGTATGTTAGAGTCATAGGGTTGTCTGCCCTAAGTTTTGAATGTAGTATCAGCCTACGGACCATGGGATTGTATAAATAGAGCGAGGCTCTAAGTTGTAAAGTGAGGAAAAAGAAAGTAGAAAAACGGAATGGATTCTAGAAGATAGCGAGCATAGAGTAAAGGTCTAAGTGCTTTGGGTCATAGTAGTAGGAAGAAGCTTTGTTGTTGAGTGCGCAGAGGCCTACTAGAGTCCGCAGCTAAGTGCATGGACCCCTGCAGCTGAGTGCGCAGGGTAGAGTTGCGTCTGTAACCAGGGAAAGAGATAATAAAGAGAAGTTTGATTCCAAATATTTTGTATCTATTTTGAGTTATTATATGGTTGATATCTTTTGCAATTGTATTGTTTTATTTATCTCACGCACTTGTATGAATGATGAACATTTTTAAGTATAACTAAACACATACAGATAAGCTAAGTGATCAACTAATATCAAGTTAATATTAAGGGATTGGGCAATAACACGGATCGAACCCTGAGTAGGGTTGCGTGAAGGCAGCATCACAGGTTGTGAGGTACAGATAGGTGCACGTAGCGACATGCGTGCAGGGTCAAACCGCGAACCACAAAAAATCATCAAACATCTCTAGGGTGTGGAAACCTTGTTCTAGCACCCTCCCATACTACTTCGGTGAGACCTCAGTTCGCACTTCACATACTGTTGCCGAAAGGGCTAGTAGTATCGAGATTTGTTTGGCTAAATCACCTCTGAACCTGGGTCAGGCCCGTACAAGCCAAAAACACTATCATGCAAGTTTCAGTAGAGAATAATACATAATACCCTTCTCAAAGTTCAAGAGAGAAGAACACACAAGAACCTTCTCAAAGTTCACAAGAGAAGAACATACAAGAACCTTCTTCTACTGCAAATTCAATTCCTCTCCCACTTCATATTGATGAAAATTTCCTATTATCTGAATCATATGCTGATATTATACATTTTCTTCATGATTTTGAGTATCCTCATGGATTCACAAAGAATCAATGTAGAACTCTCAGACTAAAGGCTATGAAATATTGCATCATCAATGTTAATCTATATTCGAAAGTTCCATTGAATATCCTTCTTTTATGTCTAACTGAAAATGAAAAAGAAGGTACCATAGAAAAATTTCATGAAGGAATATGTGGAGGACACTATGCTTGGAGAGAAACAACATATAAAATTCTATTGGCCAAAATTTGTTTCAAAAGTAGGAGCAAAGGTTAGAATTTGCATTCCATGTTATATATTTTCTTGTAAGGAAAGGTTAGCATCACTTCCACTAGTTCCAGTATTGAATGAAGCAGCCTTTTTAGAGTAGGGATTAGATTTCATAGGAGAAATAATTCCAGCATCTAGTAATCAACACAAATGGATCCTAACTGCTACAAACTACTTCACAAAATGGGTAGAAGTCATCCCTGTCAAGAATGCAACAAACATTGTCATCATCAAATTCATTGAAGAAAAAACATTATCCATATTTGGATTTCCACAAAATATATTCATTGATAATGAACAAGAATTTAGTAGTATCAAAATGATAAAGTTTTTCCAAAAGTATCATATTTTATTGCATCATTCTACCCCATATCACCCTCAAGGAAATGGACTGGCAGAATCATCAAATAAGATTTTAGTCAAATTTATCAAGAAGGTACTAACAGATCATAAAGGAATTGGGATAGTCATCTCAAGTATGCAGTTTGGGCTAATAGAGTATCACCTAAGAGATCTGTAGTTAAATCCCTTTCCAACTTGTTTATGGAACTGAGATAATCTTTCCCACACAACTAGCTTTTCTTGTGCTGAAATTTTTATAGGAAGCATATGAGGAACCTGATGATTTCTCAAGAAGAATAAACCAAATCATTGATTTAAATCAAGAAAGAGATGAAGTTTAGTACAAACTTCATCAATATCATAACAAGATGAAGAGTTTATTTGACAGAAAGGCTAGGGAAAGAGATTTTAGGCAAGGAGATTTAGTTTTAAGATGGATGCAATAAGAGAGGAAAAAGGAAAACATGGTAATTTGGTAATCTCTGGGTAGGACCATTCAACATTACAGAAGTCAAGGGAAATAGAACTTTTATCTTGTAGAATCTAGAAGGAAGATATTCTTCATTGCCTATCAATGGAAAATATCTTAAAGACTACATTTAGTATTGAATTCGCTACAGTCATAGTTCATTATACATTACTAGTTTTATTTAAATTATCTTCACATATGAAAAAATTTGGAAGAAATCACATTGAAAACATTTGGTCGACGCGTTTCGAACCAGCCAGTGTTTCACAGTAAAGACTCCATAGCTCGAAGAAAAGGCACATGGATCCACATGTTCTCTGCATCCCATAGGGGGAGGCAGTCCCTAGATGGAGTCGATGTTGTAACCTACTTTTTATTTTTTACATTTTATTTTTGTTGAAAAAAAAAATCAGAAAAAAAAAGGGATATAAAAAATAGAAAAAAGAAAAATTAATAAATCCCATGCAATAGGCGCACTAATCTAAATGACGTTGTATATCAGTAATTAGTTATTAATTAATCTAAACATTAATTAGAAACTAATTAAATCTTTTATAAAAGGTGATTTGATTTTGTCTTTCATTTTATTTATCGCCCTATTATGGACCATTGGGATGTTCCCTGCCCAGATCAACGGTTGGGGGAACACTTCGGACCCCCCCCCTACACTTCTGACATTTAACCAAGGCGGGGGGGGTCCAAAAAGCTGAATTCCAAAAACTATTGCCACCAATGTGTCACCCCCACGTGCACTTCGGAACCCCCCTCTTCAAAACCATTTACCATTCATCCCCCCCGCTGAATACCACCAATCGATCAACTCCACTCCCACCAAATAAATTGCCCCTGTGCTTCTCCCATCTGTCCAACTCCCATTCGTCCATTTATTAACCATTATATCATCCATTATTCCACTATGACCATTCCATTCCCACAATAAATACCCTTCTCCTATTAATGTTACCCCTCAAACGGTTTAATCCTTATCCAATAAATAAAATGCAGGTGTTTAACTTCCATTTCTTTTGCTTTCTCTATCTCCCAACTACATGCACAGGTCTGGTACAACCAGCATCCGAAAAAGAGCATTCGCCACTACACCAACCATCCAACCACCTAGTAAAACCATAGTCCTTCATCCAATTACATATGTAGCATGTCTTCTTCTAAAGGAAAGTCTAAAATGGTTGAAGAAAACCCAATGATGCCCCTATTGTAGACTTAGAAAAATTACCCTTAGTTGATCAGCAGTACAAAATTTTTGAAACCCAATGTGAATTCAATCTCTATGAACTGCACAATTGGGCCAAACAGAAATTCTCTAATGCTAGTGATGAATTGAGCATGTAGGACTCCTTCCTACCTTAATTCATTTCCCCTCAGACTCATTCCTTTCTAGAATTTTTAGACTGGTGTCATTTTAGGTACATTCCGATTCAAAGAGCCATTATTGCCCATACAAATTATATTTTTTTTTCAATATCCCCTGAATCCATATTCAAAATGCTTCGGGTTAAACCTTTAGCCCCTCTACATCCATTTTTCATAGATTCCCTCATGGAAATTTATAAAAAAACTCACTTTCCCTCAAAGAGCTAAGATTTTTGAGATATTTTTACTTGAAAATGCAGAATTACTAAGAACAAATCCTCCATACCCTTCCTTAATGTTTCCAAACATGACTAGACAGGTTGTCTCAATTGTTTCTTGTTTATTAGGTTATCCAACTGATCAATGGGTTGATGAAATTATTCTAGGATTTCTATCAATGTTTTCAGTAGGTAAAAAACCAATCAATTATCTTCAATTATTGTGAATTTCTGTCAGAAGTTATCCATGATCAATTCTTGAATTTTTCTACTGAAGGAGCCTTTAAATACCAATCAATTCTTGTATAATTATTCATGTTTCATCAAGCAGATAAATTTCAGTTTCCATTACATAATTTAGATGAACAGGGTAATCCTCAATCTATAATTCATTAGACTTCCTTGGTAAGGAAGAGCACCAATGGATTTTCCTTCAGTGATTATATAGATCAGTTTCTATATATGGTTTCATGCTTTCTAAGTAGTCATGTTGTTCCTAGGATTTCACCTAAAATCAAAAGAATTCTTCACCTCAATGAGCAGACAAAGACTTAAGGTCGGTATCTATACCAAAATTACATAGAGATTAGAGTATATGGATGTGGGCTTCCTCCATATAAACTGCCTAAGTTTGTGCCAAAGAGGATTTTCTCATTAGAATATTTAGCAAATGATGAACATGGATGAGATACATTTTGTGTCAGCTAAAAAGAAGTCTCAATTCAAGTTAAATGCATATATTGGGCCATTCATTTCTAATACCAGAGCAACAGCAAAGGAGGAAGATCTTCTTTTGAAACAAATGAAATTTAAATTAAGTTTTATCTAGTCTTATGATCCCATGGGGATTATTTCTAAGTTAAGAGTAGAATAAAAAACTACTCCTTATGCACAGAGTCTTAGACCAAAAATTGAATAGTACATGAATCAAGAAGAGTGGCAGGAGAATAAATTATAGTAAGCAGAAGAGCAGGTTTTCATTTCAACAACATCACAGACTACAGTTCCACAAGAGAAGCAGGCTAAGAGAACAAGGGAAAGTGTTTCCCCTTTAGTTTTATAAATTCAAGAGACAGATTCCATAATGTCCAAGAAGAAGAAGAAACCAAATCCTCTTGAAGACCAATTTCAGGAAGAAAATTCACAGGAATTGACTACATTGGTTCTAACAAGTCCCCATGTTGCAACTTTTCCAAGGATTGAGGAGATTTTCTCAAGTTCTCTTGTATCCTTAGTTTCTCAAGATCCATTAGAAACCGCTCAAACAGGAGAGCTAACTCAAAGTGAAATAGAACCAAGTATCGTTTCTAGGTATAGGAAGATCAAAAGGAAAAATGGAGCACTAAAGGCCACCACCTATTCTGAATTCTGGAGGAAGACTTCAGCCTCTCAGCACATACTCCTTTCTGCATTGGATACTGAGAGAGGATAGTTTCAAATGGACCTCATGGATCCTAAATTTCCCTTCCCTAAGATTGCATAAGATTACAAGAAATATGTTTTTTCTTTTGATACTAAACAAATTCATCCTATTGACCATATTGACTTACACAAGAAAGATGGAGAAATGATTTATTCCACTTTGACTAGTTCAACAATGGCAACATCCAAGTTGCAGGGTTCATTAAACACTATTCAGTCGCAGTTAAAGTTAGAAAAAATATCATCTCTAGTTAAGGATACCAAGATAAAATCTTTAGAAGATCTGGCGATTAAATTGGGATATGATCCCAATAATATGAAGGTTGTTAAAGAAATGATTAGGAGAAAAAATGTTAATATCCTAGAAATAATGAAGCAACTAAAACTTCCTACTATAGAAGATCCACAAACCAAAGAAGTTGGTGAATTGGAGAAATAAAAAGAAAGTATGTTCAAGATTATAGTTGAAAAAAACTTCCAGATAGAGAAGATGGAAACTGAGTTGGGAAATTTATTAAAGGAAAAAGAAGAGCAAGCCAATGTATCAGCATTTATTCCCATAGAAATAATTTCCCTTGCTGGTACTTCAACAGCATGAAATTATATTGCAGCAGCCATCACAATAGAAATGTAGTCTACCATTTCAATAGTTTATTTAACTAAAGCTACGGGACATTTATCGTTAAAGGGCCAAGAAATTGAAAAGCTAAAAGCTCAACTCAACAATATCCAGGAGAAAAAAAATCAAAACTGATATTGCTTACTTGGTAGAGCTTAAGAAAAGCCACATGTTGGCTCAAACAATAGAGACCCTTGAAAATGAGATTGTTATTGCTCAAACTATTGCACAAGCCAAAGAGAATATATGGGTGGATATAAATGAATCCATAACTAACTTATGGCCTTCAATTGAAATAGTTTTTGAGCAAGAAGAATAATTGGAGAAGTTAAAGGAAGTAATAACAGAAGTAAAGAAAGACTTGGGTCATAAACCTGGAGATGTGACAACATTGATTAGAATTTTGAATTCAAAAACAAAGGAAGAACTTGAAGAATATGATATTGAAGATAGAACTGAAACCATTCTAGAATTTATAAGGGTACTTATCAAAATAAATTTAATTATGCAATTAGAAAATAAGTGTCATAATTTAGAGGCTAGCATCCAGAAGTTTCATAAAAAGTTTAATGTGCTACATCAAAAAGGACTTCCAGGTTTGACAGGAATGGGAGACAAACTGGTTCATCTTGAAGAATACTAGTGTAGATTGCATTCTATAGTTGTAGATAAATCAAAATTTTCTAAGATCAAGGGAACCATTACAGGGAAGGGTTTTATCAAAGGTTTAAGTTTTGATTTTTTAATCCAATATGAGATAAAAAAAAATAAAAGTTAAAAATAAATAAATAAATAAAAATAAAAAATAAAAAATGTTTACAGTCAAACCCACTTTTCAAAAGTACACTGAAGTGGATGAGACTTATAGAAAATTAATTAAATATCCCATTCCTGATGAAGATAGATGGGAAAAAATATGTCATCTCATTGACTGAACAAACAACGGGTTTCCAGCAACAGGAAACAAATTTTCAGCAACAGGATGAAGATTTGTAGGAGCAAAAGGACAAATACTTTGGAAGGGCAACTGAATAGTCATCAGCAAAATCCTCGAATTTTGTGCAATATGTCCAAGCAGTTCAAGTTTCCTATTTTATAGTTCTATTTTTGTAATTAGTTTCAAAGATATTTTGTAAATAAATCTTGATCTTTAAAGCAATATATTTTGAAGACAATTCTATAAAAAATTTGCAATTCGAAGTATGAAGGGTTGAGCCCTTGCCATAAACTAGTAAGCAGAATTGTAATCCTCTAAAGTTTTTATGAGATTAATAGAAGGATTATGGATTCATATTGAAACAACTTGTGTTCTTGTGCGTACTTCTATTTTTTCTTATGTTTTCATTTTGTTTAATTCTGCATATGTTTGAAATTAACGGGAAATTTGGGTGGGATAAGATTGAATGTCAATCTATCTGAAAACCCCTATGAAGTCATAATCAATTACAAATATTAGTTAATTGGAACTTTTTGTTTGAATTAATTCCTCTACATCTCTAAATTGCCACTTCCCTTTAAGCTTTAAATATATTTTTTTTTCTGTAAAATAATTTTACACGCATCAACTATATATGACTAGTTAAATACTTTATTTGAAGATTTAATGAATTGTATATATTCTTAAGTTCAACCTTACACATATTTTTCATGGCTAAATTATGTTCAAGGTGAAGAGTCAGTCGTTTTAATATATCATAAATAATTAAGAGTCTTCACCTATTTAACAATTTAAAGCATTGGTCATCCAAAAAACCCAAATTAAAACAAAACATTTTAGATGCTCTGCCACAATTCCTTAACCTAGAATTTTCTACATAGGTACAATAGTTATGATGCCAACTGGAGCATACTATGCAAAGTCCAGATAGGGGAGTAGCATTCTTCAACCCTATTAATATAGGGCATCAACATCTTTAACCCTATGGATAATAGACAGGGGAGTTCCCTATTTTCCAAAGATCCCTCAACCCTAGGAGCACTTTATATCATTTCCTCACGTTGGGAGCTCAAACAAGGTAGGAAGCGTTGGCTCAGTGTCCTCAATCAATGTTTCCCCTTATACAGAGGGGCCACATCCATCAGTCCAAGCTTCTCTTTAAAGACCAAGAACTTTACTTTCGATAATGCCTTCATGAGAATATCTTCAATCTATTCATCTGTCGATATGTGATGGAGTTTAACAACTCCTCTCTACACCATGTCTTGAATAAAGCGATATCGAATCTCAATGTTCTTGGAATTGTCATGGAACACAAGATTCTCTTCCAAATGGATCCCACTCTTGTTGTCACAGTATATCATTGTAGTTTCTAGGAACTACTCAAATAGCTCTCTAAACAACTTCCTTAGCCAAATTTCTTCACAGCTAACCATGCTAGCAGTAATGTATTCTTCTTCGACGGTGCTCAATGCAACAAATTTTTGTTTCCTATTCATGCAAGATATAATGGCATATCCAAGGCTAAAACAGCATCCATATGTACTCCTTATGTCAATAACATTTCCTTGCCAGTCAACATCATTTTATCCATGAAGTTGAACATCTCCAGCAGAATATCTCAGGCCAAGTGCGATCGACCCATGCAAATATCTCAATACGTGTTTGGCAGCTATCCAATGTGCATGGAGGGGCTCAATCATGAATTGAATCAATGTGTTTGCATCATAGCATATATCTATATGGGTGTTTACAAGGAATGTTAGGGCCCCAATCGGTTGCCTATAGTCAGATGGGTTTGCCAAATCGGGTCCCGCAACCCCTCCACATAACTTCTTGAAGTTCATTTCCATCAGTGTAGCCATGGATTTGCATTCATTCATCCCAAATAGTTTCAGCAGCTTCACAACATATTTTCCTTGTGAAAGGAAAATATCATCAGGCCTTTGCCACACCTCAAGGCCTAGAAATTAGTGCATGAGACCAAGGTCCTTCGTCTCAAATTCAGAGGCTATCTCCCTCTTACACTCGATCATCATAGGCTCACTACTTGTCAAGAATAGATCATCAACATGTAAAACCAAAATAAATGGCATACCTTAGACTACCTTGAATTATAGGTTGGGATCGACATTGCTTCTTGTGAATCCCAAGTTCATTAAGTAACTATCAATGCATGCATACCAAGCTTGGGAAGCTTGCTTCAAACCATACATTGCCTTCTTCAACCTGCAAACATGTTTTCTTTGATCTTCCACTTCAAATTCTTGTGGTTGTTCAACATATACTTCTTCCTATAACATGCCATGAAGGAAAGTAGTCTTTACGTCCATCTGATGGAGAATCTGTCCTTGACTAGCAGTAAGGGAAACTATCAAACAAATGGTTGTATATCGAGCCACGAGATAAAATATGTCATCATAATCTTCTCCCTCTTTCTAAGAGAATCTTTGAGCTACAAACCTTGTTTTGTATTTCTCAATGTTGTCATCAATTCCATGTTTGATCTTGAATAGCCACTTTGAAGTCACAACAAACTTCCCATTTGATCTTGGTACGACATCCCATACATCATTTCTTACAATTGACTCATACTCCTCGACCATAGCATACTTCCAAACTTGTTCTTTTACTACTTCTTCGAATGAGGATGGTTTGACTTGAATCATAATGCTTATGGCTACAACATATCCCTGATACCTGCATTGTAGCTTTCTTTCTCTAAATGATCTACGATGGGAACATTTCTCTCAGCATTCTGTAGTGTATTGTGGAGCCAAAGTGGTCTCTTCCTAGTAGGAGGATCAATTAGAGGAGGATCTAATGAATCCATAGGCTCCATGGGATTATCATCAATATAGGTCTCGGGTATGAAAGGACCATCTAGAATATCCTAGTCATCATTCTCTTCCTTGGGAGGAGGAGGCAGAAGAAGATCTCTTACTTGTCCAAGAGCTGCATCTTCATCGAAAGTTACGTCCCTACTAATTTTGATCTTCCTCTGACTAGGAATATTTATTCTATATGCTTGAAAATATACAGGCCATCTAAATACATGAAGATGACTAATATCAAGCTTGACACCTATGAAAATTTCTTCGAGGGCCTTGTTTTCTCATGCTTGATGAGGCACCTTGTTTTGAACATATATAGCAGTAGATGTGGCTTATGCCCAAAGGAACTTTGCCACCTTTTGATCATGGAGCATGGCACAGATATATTCTATTATAGACTTGTTCTTCCTTTCAACTAAACCATTATGTTCAGGAGTATATGGCACAATCTTTTCCTTCTTGACCCCTTCTTTCTTGAAAAATGATATGAATTTGTTTGACATGTATTCCCCTCTATTGTCGAACTTGAATATTTTGATTCTCTTTCCTGATTGATTTTCGATCAAGTTTTTGAATTCCTTGAATATTTCAAAGGCTTAATCCTTGTACTTTAGGTAGTATATCCATGTCTTTCTTTGCAAGTCATCAATAAAGGTGATGTAGTAGAGATGACCACCAATAGAATGTACATGCATCAGACCAAATATATCAGAATGAATGAGATGGAGGATGTCATTTGTCTTGTTATTACTACATGGGAATGCTCCCCTCATTTTCTTTCCACTCGCACAACCTGGACAAACTCCATCATGATGAGCTTGAACATCGGGGATACTTGAGACCAATTTCTTCAACTACAGAAGTGCATCATAGTGTATATGATCCAGTTTGAGGTTCCATAACTCACTCAAATGATTGGTATTATGAACTAATTCTAGAAGTGGACTTCTAATGACTCTATAGTGGCCTTCTAATGACTCTATGGAGTCCTTCAAATCTTGATCCTAATGTGAATGCATCTCTCATGGGTGAATCAGCAAGACAAGTCAAAAAATTTCCTTTGATGAAGGCAATCATCATCCCTTTATCTTCCAATGTGGATATAGATACCATATTCTTCATTCATCCTGGTACATACATAACATCATGCAATAGAACTAATTCCCCGGAATTCAGCTAAAATTTTATGGACCCAAAGAATTTCATTGGATGAGTGGAGCTGTCTCCAAGAATGATATTTAGCCTAATCTCCCTCTCTACCAGATTAGAGAGGACTTCCTTGTATCTAGAGAAATGATGAGTGGCCCCACTATCAACCAACCAACTATCCCACTAATTTGGTGAAGAAGAACTGGTAAGGGCAGAAATAAGAATGTATTTAGATTTATTTACAACATTACTTTCATACCTGGGAGACCTTGACTTCTTTTGAGGAGGATGATCTTCTTCACGATTGCTTGAGGAGTCTCTTCTTCTTCTTTCGTATGTTCTATCGTGGGCATTCCTTTTATTTTCTTTTCTTCTTTTGTTTTTATTGTTACTTCTAGTGTTAGAACATGGTCTCTTTCTCTTCTCGGGGCAGTCTCGTGCATAATGACCTTTCTTGTGGCAACTAAAGCATTCAATATGAGATAATGATCTGTCATTCCTTCATTTTGTATTTTGAGAAGCAGGCTTCCTTGATGGACCTCCTTTTGCCTTCTTTATTTTGTCATGGGTGAAATATGTAGCAGGCTCTCCCTCTTCATGCTTTTGAATCCTTCCTCTTTCTATCATCCTCGATTCTTCTTGAGTAAGCTTCCCAACAGTTTCATAAAATGATGAAAGGACATTGTTGTTGTTGATTGTGGTAATGAAGGTTTCCCAAACAGAAGGGAGACCTCTAAGAGTCACAACTACTAGTTCCTTGTTAGGCACATTTTCTCCAACTCTCTGTAATTGATCTCTAAGGCGAGAGATCCTCATAACATAGGATTGAACAACTTCGCCTTTGTTAATCTTGGTTTCCTTGAGTTGATCTTTCAAGGTGATGATCTCGTTCAGGTTTTTGATTTCATACATGGTGGCTATCTTGTCATACTTGTCTTTATACTTTCTTAAATTCCCAACATATGCAGGTAAATGATCTTGTAAATCATCAGTTATAATTTTATTTGCTTTGGACTCACCTTTCTTCTACTTGTTCTTGAGGGAAGGAGAAGCATTTTCTAGATATTTGGGCATTCTCCTTGAATGTATTCCAACATGTCATTGTTGTCAGCTATGATCTCCAAGCTGACTTTCCATGTAGCAAAGTTTGATGCGTCACCCAACTTTTCATGCTCCTTGAAGGTAGACGATGACATCTTGACCTTGACTAAGAAATATAATTTTTGATAATGAGGGCTTTAATTCTTGTCTTCTTTAGGGCTTGTCCTTAACCTCACTCTGATACCATGTTAATTTTTCATATTGCCTTATGATGTATCAACTACTTTAGCCCAATTTACTTCTTCATTAACAATGCATCCAATTATTAGCAGTATAACCAACCATAAACGTAACTGAAGAAAGAAAAATATATGCAGTGACAAAGAAGACAACAACACAACCATAAGAGATAGTAGATTGGTCCAAGACCAGGGGAAAATGCCACAAGGGGGAAACCCTTTGAAATCTTCTTCTTTAATAGATCATCATAAAAAGTTTTCAACACAGAGTACAATGAGCCCAATACATGTGATAGCAGCGAAGATTTACAAATCAGATCTACAGATCTATGTAATAGTAGAGAGAAACACAGATCTACCAAATCACTGAATCCAACTAAAGCCAATTGTCAAACCCAAGTTCAAAACCCAGGATGCTCTCATCAAAACTGATTGCATGCATCTGAAACTCCCTAGAGGCTCTCTCAGTTATTATGTGAGGGTGTTTGTGACTACTCAGACACTCTCAGGAGGAATTTGTTCATGTGTATGAGGTCAAACACACTCAAAAACCCCATATGATCCCTTATTGTTACTGTGCGTGCGTTTGGGATGGTCTAGACACTCTTAGGACTACTGTGTGAGAGCATTCAGGGACTAATGCAACCTGATCTATCTCTGAAACCTTGGATGCTCCCTTGAGTTGTTGTGCCAGTGTCTAGGGCTCTCTAGACGTTATCTTAATGACTATGTGCCAACCTCTAGGGACTAAAATTCCCAATTATATGTCAAAGACCAGGAATCAGACAACCCTAGATTTGTGCAAGCCTCATGCCTGTGATTTCGGACTCTTGTGTGAATTCCTTCCATTGAACCTATGCGAACCAAGACAAAAGAGAAGAATAGAAGATGTCTTGATCAATGTGATGAAATGATATTAAGGTTGCTTCTATTTATAGGCTTTCCTAAGGATAAAATAATTTCACATGTGCTTAGGGCCGACCCATTCCATAATACATGTATGAATAAAATAATTCAAAACGCAACTTCCTTTTGACCAAATCGGGTGATCTTTAGGTAGATTTTGGTCCTCTTGAAAAGAGGAATTTAATGAAAGCATCATCTTGGTCATTTGAGTTGTCCAAGGTGGAATTTTACCCTAGTTGCAAAAATTAATAGACTTTGACTCCCCGTACATAATTAAAACCCAAACAAGCATACGACTCATACACTTTGTATGAAAGACATCAGGTCTAACAAAATACGAGGGGTGCCAACCAAGTGTAGAACCAACGGCGAAGATCTCATTGGGCCTTAGTGACCAATAGTTATTTCACTCCTCTAAGGACCCGATGACTAAGATTTCATCGAGTCTAAGTGCCTTCATTTTTTTTACTCCAACAATGCATATTTGATTTTGTATAAATTCATATGTATTGAATTCAATATATTATATAAATAAAATTAATATATATTTATAAACTTTATTATAAGATAAATATTGTTTATATTAAAACTCTTCTATCAAAATAAAATCGAAAATTTATAATTAAATTTTTATTTTATATTGTTAAAATTTAAAACACATATATTTGAGAACATTTTACATTCAAAATTTTTACTTCTAATAGTTGAATGGACATGTTGTGCAAGCATAAATTTATTTGTGACTGGGAGAAGCATGAAAGGGAATTGGTCAATGATTTTAAAAAACATAAAATAAACTTGGAATTGGTCAATGATTTTAAAAAACATAAAATAAACTTGGAATTGTTTCTAGCATATTAGAAAATTACATAAAAATCAGTTTTATGTGTTTTAAAATCTAATTTGCTCATTTGCATTATTGTGGTGTTAGTAGAAAAGTACAAATCAACTTTTTATAAAGAAAAACAAATTGTAGACTTAAAAGTAGAAATCAACTTTTTATAAAGAAAAACATATTGTATACTTAATACATGTTTAACATTTTGATTTTTATGCAATATTAGAAGTTCTAGAAAGTAAATTCACATGTGTTAAATATATTTTATAACTTAATGTTTTTATATAGATGTAAAAATTTCACTAAACTTTACTCAGGTAAAAAGGAAAAATCATTTTATAAAAGTACATGAAATAAACCATAATTTATCATTATGGTTTATATTAAAACTAACTTGCATTTTCTTTTTAGAAAGATGAATAAAGACTATTTAAAAATCTTGTTGAATTGGAAAAAATCAATTAAATAATAGGATTATGAATAAAGTTAACAATATAGAGGAAGGAGTTATAGAGCTATCTCTAGAAATAATTTTTATTTTGTTTTAATTATGTGGGAAATTATATTTTTGTTATTGAATATTTATGTATATAAAGCCCTATTACTCATTTGTGAGGGTCATAATTGGAGAAGCTTTGGGAAAAAATGATTCATGCTTTGGAGAAGTTTGACTACACATGTTGTAAAAACTGGATTTATGAGAAATTTATAATAAAGTTATTCGACTTTTACCAAATAACGTTGTTAATTCTCTTGTGTTAATTTTCGTTATTTTTTCTCTTTTATTTTATTTAATTTTGTTTGTTGAATATTCTAATTTGACTTTGTGATTTATAAATTTCACATGATCAAATTGTATTTCACTCGGTTATTACTAGATTTGTTGTTCTTGACCATATGCATACTATCTAGAGTGCTCAAATTAAAAGATTTCTTCTATATGTTGTTAATTAAATATTATAGTGCATGACAGTGATTATTTATTTGCAATAATTGATAAACGAAATCACATAAATCAAAATATTTATTTTATTTATTTCTTTATGTGTTTATTTATTTAGGGTTTACTAGTTACACGTGTAAAAAAATTATTTAACTTGATTGTATAGAGAATCTTGCACACTTAAATTGATTTAATCTTTTTAAATACTTGTTATTTAAAAAGGATTTAAATCAGATTTAAATGATATTTGGAAGTTGAGGTCATGGTGATACATGTTATTCATAATTTAAAATATTCATTTTATTTATTTCTTTATGTGTTTATTTATTTAAGGTTTACTAGTTACATCCCTAAAAATATTTATTTAACTTGATAGAGAATCTTGCACACTTAAATTGATTTAATCTTTTTAAATACTTGTTATTTAAAAATGTTTTAAATCAGATTTAAATGATATTTGGAAGTTGAAGTCATGATGATACATGGTATTCATATTTCAGTTGCATATTTTATTTAAATGTCATAAATACCAGTTTTTCTTTATTTCATTTTATTTCTTTATTTATTTCCATGTGTTATTTATCTCCATCTCGATAATTCTTAATAGGTTGATAATTGGCATGAACTTTATTAATCTATTGTAAGATTTAATTGAACACATTTATTTACCAATATATATTATTGGTGGGATAAATGCATTTGTTATAGAGATTTGTTGCCTTTAATCCTCTTCAA
The DNA here is from genome assembly GCA_000404065.3 of Pinus taeda. NCBI lineage: Eukaryota > Viridiplantae > Streptophyta > Pinopsida > Pinales > Pinaceae > Pinus > Pinus taeda. Next base: position 249,872 of record APFE031634805.1, read on the forward strand.
TGCCTGCTCAAACAGTGATCGCTGAGATTAATGACGTCTCCAAATTGTTCCAACACTATTTCAAATAAACTTCTCTCAAAAGATTTTAATTTGATGTATTTTTGTTGTAGGTTGGGCTGACTAGTTAGGGTAATATGACAATCCACATCAGCATACTTAAAATCCTCCTAACTGCTGCAATTTCCTTCGATTTGAGTTGTTTTTAGTCCTCCAAACAAACTTGCAACTCTTCACAAATGTGACTAGGACTGTAGCCCTCCTCAAAGTGTATGCTCATACTTTCAACCCCCTTAAATTAGCCAAAGATCACCTGAAATAGCCCACAGGTCCGAATTTCGTAGATGCCACCATCTCAGGTCCAAAAATCTTGCTCCACAGGTCTGCAATATATTACTACAGGTCCATATTGTAGCTCAGTCGCAATAGTTTGAGATTTATCCCAATCAATAGTGAAAAGTGTGAATTCTGCAATGGTCACAGATTCTGAAATTACAGACCTGAAATAGGCCAAAATTGCAGGTCTGCAATAGGCCCTTCCACAGGGCCGAAATCACAGTGCCACGGGAGTAGTTTTGAATAGAAAACAATAATTCTTCAAACAAAAATTTTCGCCCTCTTCCTTCAGATCCGAGATTTTTCTCTTTCTGAGATTTCTCGACTGAATTACCATTCCAAAGTTATGAGAATGGCTAGGTACTTATAGTTGTTTGAGCCTATTGAAGGCACACAACCTTTAGTTAAAGAGACAACATGAGTATAAGACTGACCTGTGCATGAATATTTAATTTTAATAAAAACTTAGTTGTATAGGAGCCGACCTATGGTTTTGATGCAACAGACTTGTGCATTAATATTTTCTTTTTTTAATTGATTTAAGGGTAGCTAAGGGGCAGTTACCATGACGGTGATATGCAGCATGTTGGATGTAAGTATTGGAAATTCCTATAAATATAATAAAAGGTGACAGGGATAATAAAGCTCCAATTAATGGTGACACAATGCAATAAAGCTTCAACAATGGTGACATAAGTTTAATTGATATTGCACTGTAAGAGGCAGTGGCATACTACCATTACCATTTTCTTCAACTAGAGCATATTAGGGATAGCACCAACATTAGCATATCTTTATATTTGAAATGGCATATACTTCATGCTTAGGTCACCTTCAATACACCAAGGGCTTTATTCATGCATTTGGAATATGCATCTAGGACTTCATCCATGCATACACTTAGAATTTGCATCTATGGTTGAGTTCAACGATGCATCTAGGATATCTTCAACATTTTTAGGGTTTTCCAACCAACCTTCTTCAATAATGCTGGATAACATATTGACATCAGTGACAACTTTATTCAACAATCACCCCCGTTGTCATTGATGGCAATTCTCCCCATTTCACCATTCTCTCTGCCTTTGACATCAATGGCAAATGAGGTTCTTTTCTTGTCAATGTCTTCCTAGCAGGTGCTCCCCCTGTCATGTTGATCCCTTTTTTCATTTTCATTCATTGACTCCTTTTTTCATCATGCTTTCCTTATTTTGACAATGTGGCTCGAGAGAGATGCCCATAGTTTGCATCAACCAACTCCCCCTTGCCTGCAAAAACTCCTCTTGCTCTCTTTTTTTCTTATGGAACTCAGGACAAGAAATATTTTTTCCTCATGATCAAGTGAAAGGAATCTTCAACAATGGTCCATCGGATGTGTAGTGGTGACAAAGGATCATGTTCTTCAATGGACTTGCTCCCCCTAACAATATGCATGGCCTCCTTTTTGGCAGAATCTCATCATCAAAACTTGGAATATCATATCTTCCAAAGATGTACTCATTAGATCAACAACATGAGTTGATGTCTTGAGTGTTCAAGAGGCTTTCTTATCCAATTTTTTTTCTTCTTTAAACTTATGTGACTTTCTTCTCTTGCTTGGTAGTCACGTTTTTAGCTTGGTCAGGAACCCAAGTGAAGTTACAATCACGAGCCATGTGTCCAATGTTATGACATTTCAAGCATTCCCTTTTGTACATAGATGAAGAATCACGAATTCTTCTTGTAAAGTTTCTTTTAGGGAGCTGATGGAGGCCATTATATTTGTCCTTGTGGTATGCCCTACAATACTTTGCCATGTGCCCAAAATTTGTACAAATTTGTACAAGAATAGCAATAACCAAAAAATATACTTTGGTTCCTGGAGGATGGAGATTGCCTTGATGTACTTCTAAAGTCATTATGTTTTGAGATCCTTTGATCAAATTTATCACCTCTTGCATTCTTGACACCATCTACATATCTTCTTGGAGTAGGGTTTCTTCCAATGTCATCTTGACTCTTCTCCTTGTTTTTGTTGGAACTAGGGGCATCAATATTTCTTCTAAGATTCGCCACATCCTTGTTGTTTGAAGAATTAGGGTTTGCATCATTTCTATTTGAGGGTTCACTGTCATAATCAAGTCCTCATTTATCAAGAGGAGATATTTGATGAATTAGGATATATCTAGGGTTTGAGAGCTATTTAGACTCTTGTTTATATGATAAACTTCTTTTCTTAGGAGATTAATTTCTTCTTTCATCATCTTTCATTCTTCATCCTTCTTTATTATATGGTTCTCCATTTCTTCCTTCATTATCATTGCTTCACATGATTTGGCCTTAAATGAGGTGATTTATTATTTTAATTTGGTGGTATCTTCATCATTTTCTTCTATTTGGCATGTCATGGCATTTCTTTCATTTTTTCTTCATCGACGTGTCCTAGGAGAACCAAAACTTCCATCACCTTTACATCTCCTTGTGCTTGTTTCTTTACTTCTTGTAGTTGAGATTTAAGGGAAGATACCTCTTCCTTGTATTGACCAATTTACAATTCAAGTTTGTTCAAGTCCTTATGTACTTGTTCAAGATGGCTTGACAAAGTGTCTTCCTTTTTCTTTTCTTTATCCAATTGATTTGTCTTGGATATGACTTCTTCATGATGCATTTTCTTGTTTTGGTGAAATTCCTCCTTAATTTTGGTGAGCTCCTCATCTCTTTCTTGTACTTGAAGATTTAAAATGTCAACTTCCTTCTTTGTCCTGTCAAGGTCATGGTCACCATCTTGTGTTTGCTTCTTGAGCTCCTCATTTTCCCTATTCAATACGCTTATCTCGTATAGGGCAACTACATGTTTTGCCTTGAGATCTTCTTGGAGGTCTTCTTCATTTTCTTCATCTTCTAGGTCTTTCTTGGCCTTGAATTCTTCATCCTTGTTTTCAGCTTCCTTTATGGGTTCATGATTTCCTTCTTGTTTTTCATCATCTTCTTGACTAGCAGTCATGGTCAATTCTCCTTTTGAGTGAAGATCTTGAAGTTTTTCCCACATCTTTTGTCGATGAACATTTCTCCACTTTGTCCTTTACAGGATTTGGTAGCCCACTCAAGATTGCTTTTATCTCTTTTTCATTATATTCCTTCGACCCTTCTTCCATCGTGTGTTTAGTAATCACTAATTCCCAGAATTCAAAGCCTTGAGCCATTAAATAATTCTTCATTCTGGCCTTCCATATATCAAATTTTCCATTTATCAATGGAGAATTCCTAATTTCAGTATCCACTGAGGAGGTGACATCTTCAATTGGTTTTCAAGTATTCTTTCTTAACTTTTCCATTTGTGTTCTAAGGATCTACCTTCAAGTTGTTAGGCTTTGAGTGAAGGCACCGGCTCTGATACCAATTGTTGGAAATACTAAGGGGGGGTGAATCAATATTCCTTCTCCAATTGTTACTTTACCAATTAAGATCACTTAGATAAACACAAAATAAACAATAAGAATAAATACTTTTATTAATCAAAAATGGCGAGGACTCCTATCCTCTTTACAATAAATCAAGTACAATAATAATTAGGGCTCCAACCCTAGATGAAGACACCAATCTCCAATCCACCAGGCTCCAACCTACACTTTGCCAAGGATCGACTTGGACTTCATGAGGCTCCAACCTCTAGGGCTCCAATCCTATCTTCCCAAGGCACCAACATTGTCTCTATGAGGCTCCAACCTCTAGGGCTCCAACCCTCTTACTAGTAGAAGCTCCAACCTGGTATTCTTAAGGACTCCTATCCTCTAGGGCTCTCACCCACGGCTTCAATTTTTTAATATGGATTCAAGTATTCTTTAAGGCTCTCAATATCTTCTAGAACTATCCCTGACAATATCATCAAGTTCTTCAAAAATGACTTCACTTATCTTTCAATAACCCTTTATTCATTAATGAAAAATTTAGTGAGTTTCGCCAATACTCTTCATGATTACTGTAATCATTTTTCTCTAAGGTTACATCGTGAATGCTTCATTCATCCATCAAAGGTTTTGACTTATGTCTCCAAGTCAACTTCTAAGAAATGTCTCCAACAATGTTGTAAGAACTGCTTTGACAAGATTTCAAATATTCAATAGATGTTACAAAGGACCTTCTCCAACTATGCTTCAAATTTGTCTTCAAAGGTTGGTCGAGAGGATGTCCTTTAACAAATATACACAAGGTTCTTCAAATCACTTCAAAATTTCCTGCTCCAAAATATGTCTCCAGAAATTGTCCAAAATGTGCTTCAACAAGTGTGCTCCAAAATATCAGTCCTCACTAGGTCTACTTCAACATTGTCTCAAAGATATTCAATCCTATTCCAAAGAGTATAAGATGGGGCTGGTCCAAATCTAGGTTCAAAATCTACTTTAAAATTTATTCAACAGTTCATTTAGGTATGCTCCAATAAGTATCTTCAATGGTGCTTTAATAGGAAGACTTTAATACTCAAGTCTTTCTTCAAAGAGATACTTCCGCAAGACTCAAACAAGCCTTTAATTCTTCAAGGGTCGTCCAATAAGATATCTTCAGACTTCAACACAACCGCTTTAAAGGTGATTCAAGAGACTCTTCAAGATTTTCTTCCTTTAATCCTCTTCAATGCCTGCTCAAATAATGCTCACTGAGATTAATGATATCTCCAAATTGTTCCGACACTATGTCAAAGAAACTGCTCTCAAAAGATTCGAATCTGGTGTTTTTTTGTTGTAGGTTGGGTTGACTAGTTAGGGTAAGATGATAGTCCACATTAGCATACTTAAACTCCTCCAAATTGCCTCACTGCTGAAATTTCCTTCCATTTGATTGTTGCTCCAATGTGCTTAAGTTTTGGGTTGTTTTTAATCCTCCAAACAAACTTGCAACTCTTCACAAATGTGACTAGGACTGCAACCCTCCTCAAATTGTATGCTCAGATTTGTGACACCCTTAAATTATGACAGCCAGCATCCAAAGATCACCTGAAATAGTCCATAGGTCCAAATTTAGTAAATGCCACCATCACAGGTCCGAAAATTTTGCTCCACCGATCTGCAATATATTACTACAGGTCCATATTGTAGCACGGTGACAACAATTTGATATTTAGCCCAATCAATAGTCACAAGTGTGAATTCTGCAATGGTCACAGATTCTGAAATTACAGGCCTGAAATAGGCCGAAATTGTAGGTCTGTAACAGGCCCTTCCACAGGGTAAAAATTACAGTGCCACAGGGAGTAGTTTCAAATTGAAAACAATAATTCTTCAAACAGAAATCTTCGTCCTCTTCCTTCAGATCCGAGATTTTTCTCTTTCTGAGATTCCTTGACCGAATTGTCATTCCAAAATGATGAGCATGGCTATGTATTTATAGTTGTTTGAGCCTATTTAAGGGACAACCTTTAGTTAAAGATTTGACACGAGTATAAGGCCGACCTGTGCATGAAAATTAATTTTAATAAAAAATCAGTTGTACAGGAGTCGACCCATGGTTTTGATGCAACTGACCTATGCATTAATATTTTCTTTTTTTAATTGATTTAAGGGAAGCTAAGGGGTAGTTACCTTGAAGGTGAGATCACTCATGTTGGATGTAAGTATTGGAAATTCCTTTAGAGATAATAAAAGGTGACAGGGATAATAAAGCTCCAATCAATGGTGACACAATGCAATAAAGCTTCAACAATGGTGACATAAGTGTAATTGATATTGCACTGTAAGCAGCAACGGGATACTACCATTACCATTTTCTTCAACTAGGGCATATTGTGGCTAGCACCAACATTATCATATCTTTATACTTGAATTGGCATATACTTCATGATTAGGTCACCTTCCATACACGGAGGGCTTTATTCATGCATTTGGCATATGCATCTAGGATGTCATCCATGCATACACTTAGGGTTTGCTTCTATGGTTGACTTCAACAATGCATCTAGGATATCTTCAACCTTTTTAGATTTTTCCAGCCAACCTTCTTCAACAATGTTGTATAACATATTGACATCAATGACAACTTTATTCAACACTACTCTATTTTTCAGTAGTTTGACTTTTCCACCTTTTTTGTTCCTCCCACTGTATTGTTCTTGGCTATTCGAACTTCCCTCTCCCTCTTTCCTCCTATTGAAAGTAACCCATGGTAGAAAAATCTTGTCAACCAATGCAAAATGTTCCACATGTACAGCTATCCCCCCTGATTTTTTAGATGCAGTTTTTGTTTGTTGTAGTGGGTTGCCAATACATCTTACTAGATGGCAGCATACCCATTATTCATTTTAAATTTTCCTGTAACTCAACATTATCCCCAAAAAAACAACCACCCTAGCCTTTGGAATCTCTCTCCCATTACTCGGCCCATTTGTTTTCTCAAGATGTTCACATTGTATACATAAGTGTAAACTAATTGGGGTTGTCACAATAAGTTTTGATCCCTTGGGAATTTTTTAGGCTTCCATATAATATTGGAAAGGTCTCTTCGAGGGATATCCAACTATGTACTTTGTAGAGACATTTGAGAAATATTTCTATAGACAAATTTCCTTCAAGTATAGGCCATTATAACCTTTACCATCAAATTGTAGCCACCACAAGACTCTACAAATATCTGCAAACATCAAACACGCATCAGTGACTATTTGAAATTAACCATAGTCATGAAAATCTCCAACAAGATTCCCCTGATCTTGACATTGCTTGTCATTAATGACTACTCCTTTGACATCAATGGAAAAAAAATTCCTAACAATATCCCCCTTTGGCAATGATGGAAACCTCAACAAACATTGCAATGCTCCCAACCATTGTTGGTCATTGATGGTAGCACTGCTTCACAACACTCCTCTTAAAAATGCAACTAAAGTTTGCACATTTTTCAATGTATGCTCATTCTCCCTCTTTGACAATAATGGAAAAGGACTAGGATACTCTCTTTCTCATATTTTTCTTTGAGTATATCTTCCTTCAAAGGGGATATAACAAACTGCTCACTTATCCACTACTAATATGCACTCATGCTCCTTTATTTGTGAGAAGCCATTGGATAATCACTCTTCATTTTCCAAAGTATATCTTTACCAATAGAGACATTTCAAAGGGCACTGATGTTTCTTTTTATTGTGTTAATGTTCACACTCTCCCTAAGCATGTTAACCTTCATTCCCATCTTTTCAAGGGATCTTGCTCCATTAACATGAATATTTCAGCTCTTCTCCCGTTGGAATTTTTACTCTCTATGGTTGCTTCTCATAACAAGAGTTGTTTAATGTACAAAATGTTTCTTGTACCAAAATAAAGAATACTAATTAACATGGTGATACCAATTTATAACAAAGGAACATGCAAAGTTATACCAATTGTTTACATGTACTCATGATTGCTAGCCTTAATCAAATCAACTACATAAATGGAATAAGATTATATCATATAATATATGTAGACCTTTCATTTCCTAAGAAATCAACTCTTCTTGTGACTAATGGATGATTCCTGCTTCAGCTGATGGTGCAGCTCCCTCTGAGCCCATGCATTCTCCTTCTCTCTAATCTCCTGACATTTTTCTTCTTGCTTCTACGTGTGAGTCGTTCCTATGGATGTGTCTTTATTGTTGGACCTTCTATAACTCCATTCTTCTACTGCAACTCATCTATTTCATGTGACTTGAAATGTTGTTGTGTACTCCCCCTAAGGCTATGTTGGATTTATTCTCTCTTTCACATTCAGATGCACAACTATGTATATTTCTCTTTACTACTTTCATATTGCTTCTTTGGTTTTAATTGAATCCATCCTCTTCTTTTCAATGAAGAGGCACTAAAGATATACTCATATTGAGTATATTTTCTTCCTTTCTCCTCCATACTTTAGAAGGTTGAATCCTAATAGGGGAATATTCTTCTAATTTCTTGTTCATCCTCCTCCAATTTTATCTTGGCTACTTAGGGCTGAATTGCGCTTACTCTTTATTTCCTCTTTCTTCATCCAAGTCTGCTTCCACTTTTTTTTTTGGTCTGCATTTGAATATTAATTGGCTTGCTGCTTCTTTTCCTCACCTGAAATTTATAAACATTGCAACTGATAATTTCATAGGAGTCTACCATGGGAACAAGAGGATCATGCCTTTTGGTTTTTCGCTTATTTTTCTTGAGAAAAACATCATATATTTGTGATTTATTTCTTCTTTCAGTAGGTTTCCTTTATGCAGAGCATAAAAATCAAAGTCATCCTCCACTACCTCTTTGTGTCTCCTCTTAGCCAATAATTAGTTCTTTGATTGCACATCTAGAGACTAAGGTATTACCTTTTTCATATCTACATTCAACTATTTTGTGCCCATATATTCTACACTTGTAGCATTCAACTCGATTTAAGCGAGGGGAAAACCAATTGTGATTCCTCACATAACCATTCATTGGGATATAACTAGTACTACTCAACATATTTTTATTTCTTACATCATATACACATTCTAGTATTTGTGAAAAAAAATAATATAATAAAAACCACATACATTGAACCATCTTTGATACATAGAAGAATTTTTTCTTTATGATTTTGTTCTTGAGTGTGTGTTGTAGTTGCTACAAACCCCCCCCCCCCCACCCAAAATTTTTCCTACATCCTAATTTTGGAGCCTCCTTATGGTCTTGAGAACTTTCATTTTGAGTTACTTAAGTCATCCTTGATATTTGTTTTCTAATTATCAATTCATCTCCTAATGATCACAAGTGTCACAACTGCTCATCTTGCATGTCTAGTTTTTGGCTCCCAGTTGCACACTTTGAGTTGATAGTCACTACTTCCTAATCACAACCATGTACCCCCTATTACTAGTGATTGTAGATTGTGTTGACTGGAGAAACTTTGCAATCCTCTCTAACAGATAATTGAGTTGTGTCTTGTGATAGGAAACTACGCAATCCCTTAAGCTAGTTGACTGTGTAGTTCCTTGTGCCATTGAACTATGTAGTTACTTGACCTAGTTAACTGTGAAGTCACTATGGATACATTGCACATTCCTTGTGGATAGAAATTGTGTAACACTTGTTGACAGTGTGACACACTTGTCAAAGTTGACTAGGTCACGAGTGGCAATTTCTAATTGTAGCTCTTAGATTTTTGGCATGCATGCACAAAACCCTAAGCCTAGATCTACAAGTTCTCACCTATATAACAAGCTATCCTAAAAATAATTCTCACACTCATATTTGGAGCTCTTCACATTCCTTGAGCACAAGCAGCTTTTGGTCGCATCTGTGTTGTTATTTCAGGTAAGTTTCGTAATTGTCGCTTTTATCTACTTTTACTTACGCTTTTGTCTTTTTTTCTTTCGTAAGTGTCATTTTACCCTACCTTTTTATATAACAAGTGTCACTTTTACTATATTTAGTTGTTGCATGTGTCAATCCGCTCTTGCATGTTTCTTTTCTAGTGTCATTTGGCATTCTAAGTCCTTTCACATTCTAGTTATCATTGTAGATAATTCTATTTATGTGTGCTATCTTCTCATAATCCTCATTGCTTGTTGTTGATCCATACTTAGCTAAATTTCAACTTGATCTACCTCTCCATCATTGCAGTTGTGCATTAGTCACGCCTTTTCCCTTGTTGATATGGCATGCACACTTCTAAATGCCTCTCTCTCTCCAACTACGCATTGTGCAATTCTAGTCATTTGTGATCCCTCCTCTATCATCCGTGATTGCACACTGTGCAATACCTAGCCTCCACTACACACTACACAGTTCCAGTTAGTATCTTTTTAAGCCTTTCCCACTGTGACTATGAACCATGCAATCAGTGAGCTTCTCTCTCTCAACAACTACACATTGCACAATCACACACCGCAGCCTTCATCTTTGCCTTTGTTGCTCAAGCATGTGAAATATCACTCCTCAACCATTGCACAGTGTGCATTTATAATGACCAATCAAGTCACTCTTGCCTCAATATTGTCTCTTGTGCTTAGTCCTTGCGAAATTTCTTGTCCCAAAAATTGTCTTCTACATTTCATATCTTGATAGAATATGAGATTATCTGAGGAATAACTTTTTGTTGCTGATCCAAAATGGATCTAACATAGACTTCTAAGTCTATGAATGTTCCCCACATAGTAAAATGAAAGTCAAAGGATGCTCTTGGGAATAGTCTCATTGCATAGATATCTTCATTTTGAATCTAATGCAATTTGAATGGGCTAAAACGGACTTTGGATGAAGAAGTTATTGTAAAAACAAGTTTGCCCATTGTCCTTTGAAAAGGAGGCAATTTCTTATATAAATGGGACTTAAGAAAAATAAAGGCTTTCTATGGAAAAATTGCATCGGAAGGTTCAAAGGGAGGACTTAGACCAAAGGCCTTAAGGCCCCCCTATTAGCGATCTCCAATATATCAAATCGGAGGTAGGTTGCCATGCGATATCGGGACCCTGGGCCAGCCGATTGCAATATGCGATGGTTGGCGATCAGTGATCAGCACAGTCAAAGGGAATACCCCTGGGGCCATTGCGCTTGCAATATGCGACATGCGATTGGGGCCGATAGCGATGCACCGATATCGACGATCGGCAAATCCCCGATACAAGGATCCAATGCCAATGCGACGTGCAATTGTGACTTGCGACGAAGCGCGGACCTGGTAAGGTTTATGAACGCGGTTGAATAATATTTGAAATCTGGAATTTCAGATTTTTTGTGTATTCCTATGTATTTGAGTTTTTGACCATGCGACGATGTGATTGCGATATTGTGACCAAAGGCGGACCCGATAAGATTATAGACGCAATTTCATATTATTTGAAATCTAGATTTGCGGATTTTCTTTGTATTTTCGTGTAATTGGATTTTGGCCTTATGCAATGCAATTTGTGATGAGCGATGTAGAACACGACCCGACAAGTTTATAGGGGTGATTCTATATTATCTGAAGTCTGGTTAAACACTCAATGATGTGATTTCGCCAGTTTTTCCTGTGTATTGCATTACATATTCGAACGCGGGATTTATGCATGAGGAAGGCCGAACAGTTGGGTTTCTGGTGCCTTCCAGTTCATTTCCATGAGAAACCGATTCTTTTGTGAAAACACATGGTTTTCCATGATGGAGGATTGTAACCAAATGGTTACAAATACACAGAGAGCTCAATTGACAGGGCTACTGAAGGTTGCCGAGATTCACTTAGAGGTCGAGTCAACCACTGATAACACAGAGCCAAGAGCCAGAGCCAGAGCTAGAGACAAAGCCGAGAGCCAGAGCCAAAGCCAAAGCCGAGAGCCAAATCCAGGGCCAGAGCCAAGAGCCAGAGCCAGAGCCAAAGCGGAGAGAACAACAAAGAGATCAAATGATCCAGTTGTTGCTGATGTCTGATGTGTGTTGAAGACAAAAGAAGGATTTCAAGAGACAGTAAGAAAATTCTACGGGAGTTGGTGCAAGCTAGAGCTCAAGATAGCTCAGAGCGTTGACTGAAGGAATCTAGTCTAGAGAAGCCTAGATCTATCTACAGAGTATGGACAACCAGCGGGATAAGATGGTATTCTAAACCCATAGGTTCAGTTGTAAACCAATGGAGTTGAGCATGGAGCTTGTAAAAGAATTTAAGCCATAATCCCAAAGAGCCTAGTCGAGTTTATTAGAGCTCAAGGAGACATAGCCCAAGATATCAAGGTGAACTCCATATTACATTGTTGTCTCATGTGTTTGCTTACTTGTTGCTTTTATTTATTGTTATCTGAGTTTTATTTCAGCATAAGCGAATGAACTCAAAACACATAAACAGTTAAGGACAAACAAAAGCATACACCTATTTCAAGTTCTTTTAATTCCACATTTATTAATTATAAGCATATATATTGGGAATGTATAAGCTTTGGAGTGGGAGAGGTTCTTGTAAGCTTGAAAAGAAGCCTTTAGGTCCCCATTTCAGATCAGGTGGTATCAGAGCATCAGGTTAATTAACCCCACCTTCAAAGAAGGTGATATCAGAGTTAAGTTACACCAGAGCAGGTTGTATCATGATGCAAGTGGTATCAAATGAGGATGCTTGATTGATAGAGCAATCTATATGCTTGTTTGACTTGAAAGGTGTTCAAAGAGTAGCAAGGATTTTGTTGTTTAATTGTTTGTAAACTGACTGTTGTTTGAGTTTGCACAGGTTCAGGGAAAGTTGTTGTTAGCTAAGTCCAGGAGAGGACAAGAAGGAAGAAGGGCTGAAGGCATTCTTCTTATCCCAAAGGACCTCAAAGCAATCCTTGAAGCACAAGATGTTTGTTGCAAAAGGTTGCTTGAATAAGCTCTTTGTTAATCTTGTTTGAATTTCTTTTGTTCATTCTGATAATGACAACTTCTACAAGTGAGTCCTCAAATTCTTCCTTCATCACAAGATTCTTTGTTGAAGACATGAAGCAAGACTTGTTCATCATGATGGATATGGTGAGAGAAATGTATGATGATGGAAGGAAGAGCATCATACTTATAGAGCAGTTAAATTCCATGAAGGAAGAGAAGCAGTTGCTTTCTAACAAATTGTAGGAAGTGGAAGGCCAACTTCATATTGAAAATATGAACCTAGAAAGGGTACATTAGTTGGAGACATAGCTCTTTGTTGCCAAGGAAACCTTGGTCAATTATCAGCTTGAAGAAGAGGTAAACAATTTATGTTTGTCTTCAAATTCTTGTAAGAATGTTTATGTTGGTTCTTTTGAAAAACATACCAGAGGCATAGGTTCCAAGTTAATGTCCAAGATGGGCTATGAAGGTAAAGGCTTGGGAAAACATGCACAGGGTATTGTTGAGCCAATAATGGTTGAGGAAAGGCCTAAGTATTTGGGTCTTATCTATGGACAATCTTATGGAGAAAGTTCCCAAGCTGCCATGAAGACAATTGAAACAGTTTCAAGAAGGAGTTTCATTTCGGGTCTTCTACCTGAAAAGTTTAAAGATTATATTCATGGGGAATGCAATTGCTTGAAACATCATTTTTAGGAAGAATATGTTCATAAGCATGCACTTGAACCAGAGAGTTGTGGAAACTCTGAAACCATTGAAGAGGTTGATGGTGTTCCAAAGGGAGCTACTTCTCCATTCAATTCACCTCCTCATGAAGGCAATAAAGGTGAAAGAGAAAGGTATAAATCTAGTTTTAACCATATTCCTTTTGATTATGTTCAGCATGATAAATTTCCATATAAGTATGGGAAAAGAATTGCATGTTCCTTTTGTGGTTTGAATAACCATAATGTTTCTAGATGCTAGAAGATAATGGCCACATACAGGAAACTTTTGAAGGAAAAGAAGAAAAAAGCCAAAGGTCCATTGGACAAGGCAAATCATGCTATCAAGAGGATGCACATGTGTTGGTCTTACTGCCATAAGCAAGGACATGTTGCTGTAAAATGTTGGACTCTGAATCCAAAAATACTTCCACGAAACTTGAAGAAGGTGGAAAGAGAGAATGGCAGGAATGGAAAGTAAGTTTCCATGAATGATGTGTTTCAGGATGATTCACATGTTGATGTTGATGTGCAAACAAAGGAAGGACCTTTGAAATGGATTGGTAAGAAATGGTTAGAATTCTTATCCAATTAAGGTTGCATGTCTTTTGAAAATGCATTAAATCAATAGAATGCATTTCTTTGTTAATGGAATGCAAGTTGCAGGATTTTACCAAGAAGATGAATGGAAAAGTTAAGTAGGAGACTCACTTTATTGTTGCAACATTATATTCATTTCAGCTTCGAAAGTACAGTGTACTTAAGTAAAATTTGAAGGATGAAATGCATGCATAAGCATGATATGCATGAACACAGGGATGTTGATGATTTCCTTGTATTTAAACATGTATGTGTGATTAAATTGAAGGGTTGATTACTTTGTTGTAAACATGCATGTAATGCAATATTGACTTGAGAAAAGTTGATTTGGTCTCCAAGATAGAGATGTTGATGAAGTGTTTCATCTTTGAAAAATAATTGTAGAATTCTTTTTCTACATGCTTGACTTGAAGCGTCAATTGTTTTAAAGGAATGTTTGTTGGCTTGTTATCTAGTCAATCATTTGTATGCAGATGTAAAGACATGGAGGTGTTCACAAGATGTGAAATCTATTTCTTTTGTTGAAGTGGGAGCTTAGGCCATCCAGCTATTGTTTGTAATTCTGTTGTTGTTAACAGTTGTTTTTGATAGTATGTCAAACAGGTACAAATGAAAATTTTGTGAAGCAGATGTAACTTCACATTGGTTTGAGCCACCTTAGATCAATGATCAAGGCAGAGAAGTTCAAACTACCTTCTGAAACCTTCTTAGCAGGAGTTCTGCAGGAAGTTAATGAGGAAGACAGTTCTTCCCAGGAGGACAAGCACATCCAAGAAGGGAGTTTTCAAAGGCTTTGGTTCAAAGGCAGTATGTAAGGAAAGTGTATGGAGGCTAAAAGAAGAGGGTGAGGTACTCTCATTTACTGTTTAGATCAATATATCAGTATTTTTGAGTCCAAAAGCTTTTTAGTGGGAAGGCGTGATACAAAATGGATCTAACATAGACTTCTAAGTCTATGAATGTTCCTCACAAAGGAAAATGAAAGTCAAAGGATGCTCTTGAGACTAGTCTCATTGCATAGATCTCTTCACTCTGAATCTAATGCATTTTTAATGGGCTAAAACGGACTTCGGATGAAGAAGTTATTGTAGAAATAATTTTGCCCATTGTCCTTTGAAAAGGACGCAATTTCTTATATAAATAGGACTTAAGAGAAATAAAGGCTTTCTATGGAAAAATCGCATCGGAAGATTCAAAGGGAGGACTTAGACCAAAGGCCTTAAGGACCCCGGATTAGTAATCTCCGATATATCGAATCAGAGGTAGGCTACCATGCGATATCGGGACCCTAGGTGAGCCGATTGCTATATGCGATGGTCGGCAATCGACAATCGGCATAGTCAAAGGGAAGACCCCCGAGGCCGTTGTGCTTGCAATATGTGACATGCGATTGGGGCCGATAGTGATGCGCCGATATCAACGATTGGTGATCGGGGATCGGCGAATCCCCGATACAAGGAGCCAATGCCAATGCAACGTGCAATTGTGACGTGCGACAAAGCGTGGACCCGACGAGGTTTATGAACGCAGTTGAATAATATTTGAAATCTGGAATTTCATATTTTCTATGTATTCCTATGTATTTTGGTTTTTGACCATGCGACGATGTGATTGCGATATTGCGACCAAAGGTTGACCCAATAAGGATTATAGATGCAATTTCATATTATTTGAAACCCGGATTTGTAGATTTTCTTTGTATTTCTGTGTAATTGGGTTTTGGTCTTATGCAATGCGATTTGTGATGAGCGATGAAGAACATGGACCTGACAGGTTTATAGGGGCAATTCTATATTATCTGAAGCTCAATGATGTATTTTCGTCAGTTTTTCCTATGTATTGTGTTACGTCTTTGAAAGCGGGATTTATGCAAGAGGAAGGCCGAACAGTTGGGTTTCCAGTGCCCGTCAGTTCATTTCCATGAGAAACTGATTCTTTTGTGAAAATGCATGGTTTTCCATGATGGAGGACTGTAACCAAATGGTTACAAATACACAGAGAGCTCAATTGACGGGTTGCTAAAGGTTGCCGAGCTTTGCTTGGAGGTCGAGTGAACCACTGATAACACAGAGCCGAGAGCCAAAGATGAGAGCCAAAGCCAGAGCTAGAGCCAAAGCTGAGAGCCAGAGCTAGAGCCAAAGCCAAAGCCAGCGCCGAGAGCCAGAGCTAGGGCCAGAGCTGAGAGCCAGAGTGAGAGCCAGAGCCGAGAGAATAGCAAAGAGATCAAATAATCCAGTTGTTGTTGATGTTTTATGTGTGCTAAAGACAGAAGAAGGAGTTCCAGAGACAGTAAGAGAATTCTGAGGGAGTTGGTGCAAGCTAGAGCTCAAGATAGCTCAGAGCGCTAATTGAAGGAATCTAGTCCAGAGAAACCTAGATCTGTCTACAGAGTATGGATAGCCAGAGGGATAAGATGATATTCTAAACCCATAGGTTCAGTTGTAAGCCAATGGAGTTAAGTGTGGAGCTTTTAAAAGAATTTAAGCCATAATCCCAAAGATCCTAGTCGAGTTGATTAGAGCTCAAGGAAACGTAGCCCAAGATATTAGGATGAACTCCATATTACATTGTTGTCTCATGTGTTTGCTTATTTGCTACTTTTATTTACTGTTATCTGAGTTTTATTTTAGCATAAGCAAATGAACTCAAAACACATAAACAATTAAGGACAAACACAAGCATACACCTATGTCAAGTTCTTTTAATTCCACATTTATCAATTATAAGCATAGATCTTGGGAATATATAAGCTTTGCAGTGGGAGAGGTTCTTTTAAGCTTGACAAGAAGCCTTTAGGTCCCAATTTTAGATCAGTTGCCATGAGAACTTCATTTCTAGGTGTTAACATTCAAGAGATTATCAGCCTCTCATCTTCTATGAATACAGTTCCTTCGATCACAAGATAAGAACCAACTATGGAGGTCACTCAAAGTAGTACACAATATGCTAGGGAAAGTTCAAGACCAGGAGCACCTATCATGGAAGATACTGGGTGTTTGGTGGATAAGGCCATTCCTATATCATGGATAACAAAAAAATATGTTTTCAACAAGGAGTTCCCACATAATCTAGAAGATAGGGAAATATACATCTGGATTAAGAGATCCAGGTTGCATAAATTCTTTTTCAAGTATTTGGTTCTCCCATGTGCAGAAGCAATTGGATGGATCTTGCAGGGTCTAGACACCAAGAACATGATACTGAGCAATTTAAGTGGATAAATTATTTCAAAATACCAGGCACATGATCTCCATACATACTGCAAACTTCCAAGGCCATAAGTATTTCTTAATGCGGATTATTATGTAGTTTGGGCTCATTTGAATACCAAGGATGTGATCAGATCATGGTGGTAGGAACAATCCATGTTTCACCAAAATATTCAGCGAATTTACAGGATAAGATCATTAAGGAATTTATATCAGTACCTTATGGGAATGTGTTGCAGGATGTACAAATGGGAGATCATTGAGTATTGTGAGGAAAGTTGGATCTACATGCTCTACCAATTATGACTGAAGGGAAGCTATTTAACTGGGCAGATATACTTTCCCAATAGTTGTAGACCAACATATTAAATGAAAAGAAGGATATTTAAAGTGGTAAAACTCACTTTTCCATACATGCATACCTTCTTTATGGGATTTTCATAAGAAATGTGTTTCCAAGTCTATACTAGAATTGGACTTGACTTCAACCTTTTCGTGTTAATGTGTATTGAAAGATACTCTCAGAGTATAGTTACATAGGAATGTATGGTATGTTACCTAAGAACCTCTTTGTTGTGCTTTATCATATGATTTTCAAAGAAGAGGCGCCTTGCATGTTTGATCAAGCTAAAGAAGCGGTTATGGAAGTTAAAAATTGGTTTGCCACTTCTCAAGGAACCTATACCAGTGTCTTTGGTTATCAAAAGCCACCACATCTCTTACTAAAGTATGTCAATGATAAGGTGATCATGCAGGAGATTTCATACTATATTTTCTCAAGGTTTTCATAGTTATTGTACAAGAAGAATAAGGCACCATGGCCTCTTCTTCCCTTCCAAGTGAGGTCTCATGAGTTGAAGAGTTTTAAGGCAACAAAATTGGAGGTTGAAGAAAAATCTTGCCTCAAATTTGGTGAAATGATTTTTCATAGGTATGACCCAAGGGGAGTATGTAAATAGCAATGTGCCAAGCTACATTTTTCCTAGCCTTATTTTTTCATGTCTCTGAAGGATGAGGAGAAAATAAAGAATTGGGGCAATTTTTTCAAGGAAACAAGCCCAGGTAATGAGATGGGCCCTTCTAACACAAGTCACATAGTAGATATTGTGCAAGAAGGGGAGCAACAAGAATTTCCTACCCAAGATAATGTTTTCAAGCCTAAGAGGAAAATTATGCATGATCCTAAAGTAGAGAGGAGTAGGAATCTTAAAGAAGATCTGACTACCCCGAGTGCAATTGAGGCAAAAAAGAAAAGAATATAATTTGAAGAATTTTGGAGGAAGTGGGAGGAAGAGAAGCAGAAAAGGGAAGTGGAGTAGAAACAGGAACCGGAAGGAAAGTGAGAGGAAGAAAGAAAACAAAAAGAAGAACAACAAAAGGAAAAAATTCAAAGAAGAAAGGAAGAGTTAATAATGAAGAAAGAAGAGGAAGAAAGGAAACTGCAAGAAGAAGTCATGCAGAAGAAAAAGGAGGAAGAAGAGCGACAAAATATGTTAGAAGAAGAAATGAGGAGGAAACAAGATGGGGACTTTCAGATGTTCGGTGCAGCCCAAACTTGTCCAAGTTTTGGTCAAAGACTCCGCATTTTGAGGAGCAGAGCGCGTAGAGCTGGCGAATTTCTATTCATCGCGCAGTGTTTAGGGGATTTGTGTTGGGTCAAACTCCCTTATTTTGTAACGGCTATCGGGTATTAGTCCATTGTTTTATCGATTCCATGATATGTGGACCATGGTCTTGTAGTAACAAAACCTATATAAGGAAGTGTAATACTTTGTCAATAGCTAAGAATAGATAGAATTCATAGATTGATCATAGTTTACGTCTTTAATCTGTGTTTTGGGGAAGGTTTTGTAGCTGAGTGCACGCAGGGCTTGAAGAGTCTGCAGCTGAGTGTGTAGACCACCTGCAGCTAGGTGTGCATTTCAAAGAAGTGTATGTATTGAAGATCTTTATTAATAAAGAAGAAGTTTCAATGAAGTATTGAGTATATTTCTGTGTTCATTATCTGTTGTTATAAATATCTTCATGAATGATTTTTATTGAACTACCCAGAAGAATACATGTTATATTGTTCTCTATTATGTTTATGTGTTAAGTACCAATCTCTAAATTTAATCATCAGCACAAAGTTATTCATGTATGTTGTTATCACTCCACCATATTTCTAAGGCTGAAGAAGAAATCCCAACAGAGGTAACCACAGACCAATCTTTTGGCTTGGTAGCTAGCCCTACCAAGTCGGACAGGGCTCTCTCCATAAGGTCATAGCCAAGAGGGTTGGATAAATTTGGGTTTTAGGCTAGGTATGAGTGCAAAGGTTGTTTTGATTTGATTTGTTTGGGTTTTTGCTGGATGAGGATATTAGGTCAAAGAGGCTAGGTCAGGAAAATAAGATTAGGGTTACAGTCCATTCAATGGGGCAAGGTAGGTAGGTAGGATAATACATTAGGGTTTCTTGGGATGGGATGATTCATACAAGTGAGGAGCTACGAAGAGCGTGAAAGATGAATTCTTCCTAAACTGAAGAAAAATGAACAGAATATGAAAACTTCCCCAAAATAGAGCATGTGAGATGAATTTTGTTTATCAACTTGAAAGAGATCATATAATAGACATGAAATGGAATATGGACCAACAATACATTCATACAAATGAAACTGAAGAAAAACCAATGCTAGAAAACCATACCACAGGTATCCCAAAGAAATAGTTGCAACACTTTATTAAGTTCCTGCCAAAGTGATTACAATAGAGTCTCTGATCAATATGCCAACATCCAACTAATTCCCCCTGTGAAATGAGTCAATAAATGATAGATATAGCCATCAAACAACTTCTCCCATCCTCAGGGTCGAATCCATGAGTGAAGAAGTTGTTCCACCAAAATCTGAACTAAAAGCTAGAGTGTAGGGAGGTCAAACTGACTCATCCCTCACTTTTTGGAAACTGATTCATTACATCACAAAAAGAGTTTTCATCTAATGTATTCACCCTAGGTAAATTTAAAAAAATTATAATTACATTTAATTCATCAATTACATATGTAAAAACTTTATTTCCCAAAATAAAAGTCAAAAATGCAATGAAAATTTGAAAAAAATATCATACATTTGTCAAACGCGCCATTTTTGTGCTAGGTGCGCTGTCCATGTTACAGCCACGTTTTGAGTGCCTTCCCGGTGTCCAACTTGATCTCACAATAGCTCATTGGAAATATTATCTTGTATACTTTCCATATATGCCTTTGGTTTGCATAATGGAGTTTGTTTGACCTATCAAAAAGTGTTTCTCCCAAGACTTCTCAGCGAGCAGCGCCAAGGTGCCCTATGCGCAGCACCTTTTTGAAGATCATTTTTGGAGGCCTTCCTCAACTCAAAATTGAGCTCATAATATCTCATTAAAATATATATTCTATTCTATTTTTAATTTGACTTCTCAAGAAATTTATTTGGACATTCTAGCTAGGCGAAAAATGGATTTGCCCAAGATCGCTCCAGAAGTGCAAAAAACCTCTTATAGCACCTGTATGTTTTACATTTATAAAATACCATAACACCTGTGTAAAAAATGAAGGACGTTTTTGTTCCTTGGCCTATTATGGAAAAAAAACTCTCTCACTTTTGTAAAATTCATCTCTGTTTGGTTGGAAACATACTTTGACACAAAACTAGCCCTATGTGTGGCAAATGATTTTGTCCCTTGGAATGATTTTTTTGAAAATTGATGGAGACATGATGTTTATGAGTTGGAGTGGCCTCATACTTGCTGATATGACATCCCTTATGCCTCCTCTTCTCAGATGTCTCTAATTCCATAGCAAATCCTAGCTCAATAGGAGAGGAAATTAGGGTTTAGTGTAGGCAAAATAGGGGATTTGGGAAATTTATAGGAATGAAGGGAAATAAAGGGGATAGGGGGCTTCTAAATTCTTAGGAAAATTTTTGGAGGTATGGAAGGATGTTAGGAAGTATAGGAAACTATAATTTCAAGGATTGAGTAAGGGGAAGGTGTCCAAAAGGGCAAAACACAGGCGTAGTCTAGAAAAGTGTCAAAAATGTAGCAATGGGCTAGGGTTTGTAGAAAAATGATTATTTTGAGGGATAGGAGTGATGGGAAGTGTTTAGTAAGGTATATTAAGGATATGGAAATGTGTAAGAGCATTAGGATACAATTTTTGTGGTTTATTTAACCATGGAGGTCATGAAACCAAGAAAAATGCCCTCAAAACCCTAGGAGAGGGAAATGAGAGGAATGGGCATGGGAAAAGGTCAAGAGAGGTACATGGATTGTAGGTGAGTGAGATATCAATGAATAAGAGTGAAAATCAGCCTTCCCTTGGTCTTTGATGGCCTTTATACCTTTTTTAAATTTTTAAAATTGGTCTTGGGACCCACTTTTTCTTTCTCAAACTTGACTTGTCTTTTACAATTTACCTTTGAACTTGATCTTCCAATTTGATCTTCTTGGTGGATTTGGAAACATAATGAATTTGAAACTCTTCCTTTTGGATGATGGAACTTTGAACTTATAACACTTGGAACCATGATAATTATTACATATTAAAACCATAAAATTACATCTTTTCTTGAATATTCAAATTACAAACTATTTTGCTGATGAAATATTGCTTATTCTTACTACTTCACTTGCTGGTCTTTTATGCAAGATATGGTGTTTTAGTGGACCTTGGAAGCCCTAAGACCTAATGGAGACTTTGAGTGGTTGTGACTATGATGAAAATGACTGCCATGATGAAGACAAGTCATGTCTAATTGTATACTTCAGCAAAAGGTGAAATGAGCCAGCAAGGGGTAAATTTTTAAAATGAGTAAAGGAAACCCTAATTCAACCTTCAGTGACCAAATTTTTGCATGATGACCTAGTGTAATGATAAAAATTTCAGAATGGGACCTTAATATGATATGAAAGAGTTAATTGGATCACTAATGGAAGGATGCAAATACTGAAACTAACATATGCGAAGTTGTAGATATATATAAGACATAAGTGAACACACTGGCACCACAACGTGGATATCCCTTTGGCTACAAAAACTTACTTCCACAACCTCCCATAACTACTTCGAGTGAGATTTTGATCTGCTTGCAGGTCGTTGCCGAAAGAGCCAGTAGTTGAGGGTTTTGTTGGTGCGCAGTACACTCTGAACCTGAGTCAAGCCCCCTTAAACCAACAAATGGTTCCGTTATTAAGACGAGGATATGCTTATGGGATATGTTTTGGCGTCTGTCGAAGAAAGAAATACAGGAGTGGTTTGAACAAAAAGAAAGATAATTTGTAGAGAAAGATAGCAAAAACCCTCTATTATCAGTTGAAGTTTGGTTTCAGAAGTATATCTTTGAAGAGAAATACTAAATATTCTTTGGTTCATTCCACATTGAACTGTATGAGTGGGTATCTAAGTTGACCAAGCATAAGACTTGTTTTAAAGGAGATGAACCTAAGGAGTGGAATCTTGAATTGATACAGCGACTCAAGAATGTCAATAATAGTATCTCAAGAGCTGTTGATTTCTGGATCGATAGCATTTTGGGAGGATTTATCACCAAGTTCGCAATAGATGCAATCGTGTCCTATAGCGAAGCTGAATGAAGATTTTTCAAAGGAACATGAGATAAATTCTTAAGATCCTTTAATCTCTAGATTAATATGTTATTGTGTGAAAAGGGAATTCTAGGAATGTAGTCAAATTAATGTTTGGATGAAGAGGGAATAAGTTTGAGCCAGGACCAAGGTCTACGCGAAGTGGAAAATGATATAGAGTAGACCGTCAACCAAAGAACTTTATTGAGACTGACTATAGCCCCTTTTTAGGAGGATCAAAGAGCGGAAAAGAAAGAATTAACCTTACAACCTTGCAACCATACAACCCCATGACATTCCCCCTCCCATCCAGAAGGTGTGCCAAAGTTAGGAGTTGAGAAGAATCAAGGCGTCTTTGTAATTCCCCACCCATCTACTCCCCTTACACCCCATCCCCATCCCCATAATTCCCCTACACCCCAAACCCATCCCCCTCTACCTAGCCCCCTGAGAAGGAAAATTGTTGATGACATTAAGCTGCAAAGGACTCAGATCAGAGGATCCTGATCAATTCTGGTTTGTAGTTGATGCAGTATGGACAACAAGACATATCACTACTGACGATGTAAATAAGCCATAGCTCGTCATGTCACTGCAATAAAGATCACTAGCATGGTATATGATATACTTTGTGACTGATCAGACTGCTTCATTGGATGAAATTAAGAAAGCACTCATATTAAAATTCAGGAAGCCGAAATCAGAATTGCAGTGCATCATGGAGCTAAAATAAATAAAACAGAAAACGACTGAATCTGTGTGGAAGTTGGATCAGCAATTCAAGATATTGATGGGTCAAGTAAGATTTAATATACCCCCAAAACAACATAAAGAATGGTTCATAACTACACTACTACCACATATTAGGTTACTGTTGACACAACAGAAGATCGCGACTCAAGCTAAAGAGTTGGAAATTGCAATGAAGTTGGAAGCTTCATTGATTGGAGATACTCATGCATGAGAACAACATATTCAGAATCAACTAGCCAATTTGATCTTAGAATTGCAAGATCTCAAGAAAGGTAAATAAACTTGATCATAAGTATGGTGTACAAAATGCAAAGCAAAGGGTCATTATAAGGATCAATGCATTGTGTTTAGAGATTATTTGGCAAGTGGAGCACCTAATACAGTAAACCTAGGTTTGTGGTGTGATATTTGTATAACGAAAGGCCAACATCACTCTAAAGATTGCTACCTATTACAGAAGTACGTGCAGACTCTGAAGTAGTTGTTTTGCAACTTTTGTAGATCAGTCAGTACTCATGAGAAAAATTGTCAAAGTTATGACTTAATAATGGAGCGCATTGTTGATACTTATATACTGCAAGTTGAAGGACATACACATGAGGAGTCAGGCCAGTATGCTGGTCAAGGAGGATTTCAAGGACTAGGACGAGGAGGAGGAGCTAGTCGAGGACGTGGCTAGATTATCTGTTATAACTGTGGACAGGTAGGACACTATACAAGAGACTGTCAAAATCCTACGACAACTTGCAGCTACTGTAAGTATTTTGATCATGTGATAAAAGAATGCCCCATCCTTATTACGAAGGTGCAGGGGAAAAGAAACCAGTAGCCTACAGAAAATATTCAAATTATGACCGCTAAGCTGAGGGAGGATGAATCGCGCATCAGTATTGTAATGAGAAGTGGAGCTGCAACTGGAGATGATAAAGCAAAAGGGAGAAAGGAAGTTGAAGATACGTGGATAAGGAAAACCACTAAAAAGGCTCATGCCTTTGATATTCAAAATGAAAAAGAAGTGTGTAGGTTTTAACCCCGTACAAAAATTACCCACATACGAATTCTAAAACACAGAAAATAAACAATGCGAGAGCATAACACATATACAGAGAATGATTTTTCATTACGTTCCTTTCAATGTTACAATACATATATATACATGCCACAGCACCGAATACCATGGACCGAAAACCATCGCGCCCAAAACCATGTGCGAAAACCATGCACAAAACCATAGGTAGCTCCGCCCACCTAATATATGGTCCAAAAAAAAATTCCCTATGGCGCTACCTCGGACCCCATAGAGGGGGGTTAACCACCCCCTCAAACCCTGGTACAAGGATATGAGCCCCACCGTGGCATATCAGTGCAACAGTGGGGGCTCTACCCTCTAACCCCCCCCCCCCCAAATACTAGGGGAAGTAGTCGTGGAATAAATAACAACACCCACATTTCCCACATCGTTGTTTTTCCATAGGGGACACAGAGAGCTTAGTCATTTATCCACCTGCAACACCCATTGTTTCTCTAACAAGAGAACCTTCTCAGAGCTCACTTGTGTCAATCATCTACAGTATGCTTCAAACTGTCCACCTTACGACAACACCTTTTGTCTTCTATCATACTCCTCACAAAGTGATATTGAACTCAATTTGCTTTGTCTTTGAATGATAAGCAGGTTCTTTGCCAAGAGTGCACTTTGGTTGTCACAGTCTATCCTTATAGCTCCCTGTACTAACCCCATACTTGAACACAATCTCTGCAACCAAACTGCATCCTTGCTTGCATGAGCGGCAACAACGTATTCTGCCTCTGTAGTTGATAGTGCCACTATAGATTGTTTCTTACTCATCCAACTAATTGCACCTCCAAGTAGGTTAAACACATACCCACTTGTAGATCTTTTTTGATCCAGATCCCCAGCCCAGTCTGCATCAAAAAAGCCACGAATATCCAACACTCTGTCCAATCTTGGTCTTCTTTGGTACCACAAACCATAATCACTAGTGCCATGAAAATCCCTGAAAACCTGCTTCATTGTTGTTCAGTTCTCCTTCCCTAGTTTTGACATAAACCTACTCAATACTCCCACTGCATGTGCAATGTCTGTTCTAATACAGACCATCGCATACATCAGGCTACTGACTGCACTTTCATATGGAACACGAGACATGTCCTCTTCCTCTTCTTGTGTCTTGGGACACTGTTCAACAGATAACTTCACACCTATAGGAATAGGAACCTCATCGGCTTACTTATGCATATTAAACCGTGCAGTATTGTCGACATACTTCCTCTGGTTTAACCATAGCTTCCTCTTTACCTGATCTCTTTTAATTTCCATGCCCAAAATATAGTTTGCAGCACCAAGATATTTCATGTTGAATTTGGAGGACAATTGGGTCTTCAAATCTTGGATAATTTCTTTGGCCTTTCCAACTAGCAATATATCATCCACATACAATACCAGATAAATAACACGGTCGCCAATTAATTTAAAATACAGACAGTGATTTGCCTTGCTTCTGTTGAATCCAAGTCCCCGTATAATATTTCTGATACCACATCCTTGGTGATTGTTTTAACACATACAGAGACCTCTTTAACTTGCATACCAGTTCTTTCTTACCCTTCACCGTAAAGCCTTCAAGTTTCTTCATGTAGATATCTTCTTCTAGATCCCTGTGGAGGAATGTTATCTTCACATCTATTTGTTCTACCTCAAAATAAAAAGCAGCAGCAACAGATAAAATTAATCTAATAGAAGCTACCTTGGCAAAAGGAGAAAAAATATCACCAAAATCAATTCCTGGCACCTGGGAATAACCTTTTTCTACCAACTGAGTTTTGTTTTTCTCCACCTTTCCTTCTACATCTGTCTTCTTCTTGAACACCCATTTGCTACCAATGGGTTTCCTTCCAGCCAGCAACTCCACCAAATCCCAAGCCTCATTTTTGTGCAAATATTCCATTTCATCAACCATGGCCTTTTTCCAGAGTTTGCTATCCTCTGGATCTACTGCTTCCTTCACAGTTCTTGGATCATCATCAGTAATAGATAAAGAAAAATTTGAATAGAAAATAGATGGGCTATACCTTTCTAGTTGCCTTCTTTCTTGAACTGATCTTCTCACAACTGGAGTTTGTGGCTCTTCATCTTCTGAATCCTCTTCTATTGTAGAGTCTGATTCTTCCTCCTTTAGCTCAAACTCTATCTTCTCAGGTTCCTTTGATGGGACTTCATGTTTAATAACATCTTTCACCT
>APFE031634805.1:276906-287778 GCA_000404065.3 Pinus taeda
TCTGTCCTCGGCACCTTTATCTTCTTCTCTATCTGGTTTTCCACTAGAGCCTTAAATTCTTTAAACCTGTCAAAGACTTCATATTCCTTCTTAAAGAAATATATCCATGTATTCCTTGAGAATTCATCTATAAATGATACATAGTACATAGACTTACCCAGTGATGGAACCTTCACAGGTCCAAACACATCACTGTGCACAAGCTCTAATATTTGTTTCACCCTCTTACCACGAGAGGGGAAAATCATCTGATTTTGCTTCCCATATACACAATTTTTACAAAAATCAAAATCCAGAGAGCTATTAGTCATACCTTCAATCATACCTTTACCATGAAGTATTCAAAGGCCCTTCTCTCCAATATGTCCAAGCCTTTGATGCCATAGCATGGTCATTTCTCCAAAGACCACTAGATGTTTTGCTCCACTTTCAAGAACCACGGAACTATTGCACCCATCAACAACAGTGTTACCTTGCAACTTGTACAGAGTTCCAAGCCGTACTCCCTACATCAATACTAGCTCCCCGAACCATCTTGCAGGTATCTTTCTCAAACACTATTTTTACACGTGCATCATCCAGCTTGCATCATCCCCCAAGAAGACATCACCACCATCCTATTTCTCGTACTCACAGAACCACTCTCTATGAGGAGTGAAGTGAAAGGATGCACCTGAGTCAATCAACCATGCCTCATGATCTACATGTGTACTTGAAGAAGCCAAGTACACATCCCCACCTTCATCTGAGGTGGTTATAGCCTCTGCAGAAGGAGCATCATCAGATCCCTTTCCTTTTCTAGGAGCTTTAGATTTACAGTCCCTTTTGTAGTTCCCTTCCTTTCCGCATTTCCATCACACCTTTACAGGTTTTCTTGGAGATTTAGATCTCCCTCTAGATTTAAATCTCCCACTCGATGACTTATTTTTGTTTATGTTTTGGGACCGTCCTCGTACAGACAAAGCATCACCATTCTGGCTATCCATATTTTTCTGTCTCATCTCCTCCATCAGCAAAGATGAAAATATTTCATCAAACTGCAAGGCATTTGCATTGCTACATATTGCAATAACCAGACTATCCGATGAATCTGGTAGAGAACATAACAAACTGATGCACTTATCTTCATCTGAAATTTTAATATCAATAGATAATAACTGACCTACCACAGTATTAAATGTGTTTAGATGCTCTGTCACCGAGTCCCCATCTATCATCCTTGAGTTATACATATTTTTTCGTAGGAATAGTTTATTCACCAAAGACTTAGATTGGTACAAAGTCCCTAACTTGTCCCATAAAGCCTTCGCCGTAGCTTCCCCTGATATATTCATCAATACTAAATCTGAGACACACAATCATATTGTGCTCTTTACCTTCCGATCCAACTTCTTCCATTCTTCATCGGACACTCTTGTTGGTTTAGCACCCATATCTACCACGATCCACTGATCTTTATCCACCAACAAATCCTCCATCTTGAGTTTCCACAACTCAAAACTTTGACCATTAAATTTCTTGATCTCTATATTTCCACTTCTCGCCATCTTCTTTCACCACCAGAATCAATCCTGCAGATCCGTTCACTGAACAGGGTCTACCATAGGCCCAAGCGAAACCCCTCAGCAACAAAGGTGTCCCCTTGAAGCCAAAATAGCTCTGATACCAAATGTATTTTTTAACCTCGTACAAAGATTACATGCATACGAATTCTAAAACACAGAAAATAAATAATGCAAGAGCATAACACAAAAAACATATATACACAGACATTTTCCCATGGATCCCAAAACCGGGACTACCAACTTGATTTTTCATTATGTTCCTTTCAATGTTACAATACATATATATACATACCGAAGCATCCAATACCATTGACCAAAAACCATCGCGCCCAAAAACCATGTGTGAAAACCATGCACAAAACCATAGGTACGTCCACCCACCTAATATAGGGTCCAAAAAAACTTTCCTCGGGGCGCTACCCCTAACCCCGTAGAGGGGGACTAACTACCCCCCATATAGGGGGGGCTGCCACCACCCTTCTGCGCAATCGGCGCAACGAAGGGGGGGCCTCCACCCCCCCTCTAACCCCCCCCCCCGGTTAACTAGGGAAAAGTAATCGTGGAAAGAATATAACACAACCAACGAACTGTTCATGGAGGTAAGGCAAACCTTTATGGATGATGGGGCCTCAACCTCTACCGTGCAGCTGACTCAGAAGGATAACTGCAAGATAGTACCGATTGTGACACAAGATGTGGATTCAGATATCTTGAAATATTTTCTGCAAACTTGCATGAAGTTGTTGAGAAATCATAAGGTTGTGGAGGGATTGCAGGAATTGATAAACTCTTGTGCTTCTAAAGAGGTATTGCAGAGTGAGATGCGCACAGTGAATAATCTACATAGACACAAGAATTAGATTGGAAATGAAATGAGGCTTATAGCACAGATTGGACAATACGACATGAATTGGGTTATCTTGGATCTAGGACCTTATGCCAATGTCTTGTCGAACCAAACTTGGGAATTGATGGGTAAGCCGA
Source organism: Pinus taeda (assembly GCA_000404065.3). NCBI lineage: Eukaryota > Viridiplantae > Streptophyta > Pinopsida > Pinales > Pinaceae > Pinus > Pinus taeda. The sequence continues at coordinate 279,456 of APFE031634805.1, forward strand.
AGCTGCAATGGTCAACTATCCAGCTGAAGATGGTGAATCAACAGAATACTGTCCCTCTAGGAATATTTTCACGTATCATGGTAGACATTGATGGAGTTCACACTACCACTGAATTTGAAGTGATTGAGATTGAGGATGATAGTAATCCCTATCCCACATTGCTTGGATTAGATTGGGAATTTTCTAACATGGCTATAATTACCTTAAAGAAAAAACAAATGATATTTGAAAGAAATAATGTGAGAGTTATTGTTACCTTAGATCCATCGGAGGGAGTGAGATATACTGAACCTATCAAAGAAGAGTACACCACGATTGACATCAACAACATTTATCAAATAAAAGCAAAAGAAGAAGAATGGATTAACCCTACTGCAGATAGAAAATTGACGTGGGAGCAAGATAGTTCCTGCACTTTATATTTAGAAGAAGAATTAGAGAACTGGAAAAATAGGTTGCATGAAGTGTCTACAAGGCGATGTGCAAGGATCACTAAAGAAGTGCATTGTATGACAGCAGAGGTATGTGATTTTCCTTTGTATGATGGTTTGGGTAATATAAATACTTTCTTTAGAGATTATGAAAGACAGGTACCCAAATGTCAGAGATTGTTAGCTCTAGATCAAGCATTGAGGGCTACTCCTGCTAGATGGTGGGGTACTCATAAGAAGAAAATAGGAGACTGGTAACAATGTATAATATTGATGTGGTTAAGGTTTGGTCAAGTAGAGACAGAGCTCGTAGATAAGTATGATGGCCAAACTCATCCTAGAGACCACATATAGCTCTGTATGGAAGCTTGGGAAGAAATTCCGTGAGAAGAATTGGTGCATGGCTTCATCCATGCCCCGGAGACAATTCCTTGGAATTGTTATTTGGAAATAGAGCATCAACGTGGTACTACTAGCTGGACAGAAATAGTTGACTAATTTATAATGACATTTAGATTTGAATATGATTGTCCACATATAGATGCAACTCTGAATATAGTTAAGAAGAAGATTTTTTAGAATGAAGTTCCAGTTATCTGGCAACCTGAATGGGCTGTGCAGATACGTAATGTAGTGGAATGCTATAATTTCTATAGGATTTTATGCTCGGTTAGTTTAATAGAAAACCCTCTTATGTTATCCTAGAAACCTAGGGTAGACCAAGTAAGGGAAAGGTTGTTCAAATTTTGATCCTTTCAGTGATACAAGAAGTAAGGAAGAGATTGATAAGAGAAGTGAAAGAGAAGCCTCTAAGTCCTTGCATGCAAGCCTATTGGAGTTTTCAGTGTAGCTAGGAAGCGCTCCTAGCTAGCTCCAAAGCTTTGGTCCTGCACATAAGAAAGAACAAACAAACTATTCACAACATAATAATACTATCAATAAAATCCATTAGAACCAACTAAACATAACTAAATGAATAAATATAAACCACACTTCCATACATTCATTAGTTATACATAAGAATTAAACCATGAATAGCACCATATGGAAGGAAGAACAACTATTCTATATTATTAATGGAGCTAGAGGACATTTAGAACCATACGATGAAGTTGCAGCAGCACCTCCCCCAGCTCCTAGCTCCAAGGACCAAAACTCTCCCTCTTAAGATAGATCTCAACGGCGTTACAATATAATAATTCCCATCCCTTTCTCAATAGCCAAGCCTCCAATATATAGGCAAGTGAAGGCTATGAATAGTTCCCAAATTCCTCTTTAGTTCAATTTGGGAAAAATATTTTGGCTGAATAATTTTTCCTCATATAAAAATGGTTTTTTCCACTTTGTAGATGCTTTTTTGCTTAGTAAAAAGCTTCCCCATGCTTTATGGCTCTTTGCTACTTTTCTATGTTTTTCTTGTTTAGGAAAAAGCCAAAGATGAGGATAAAGAGATCACATTCAATCATATGAGTTTCTGAAAGTGAAGATTTTCAAAGTCTAGTTAACTCAAGCTTTTTTCCTCGTGACTGAGTGAGAATTTTGGTAACACAAGTTTAATGAAGGGGACAATTTGTTATAGACTAGGATAATGTGGTACTAATGGTACATAACTTGTATTATAGTCTTATATAGGCTAGGAAAAACAGGTATTTCAACCAACAACATGGTATTTTCCTCTGAGCTCATGAGGAGGTATTTCCATGTATAACAGATGCCCCCCTAAAGCGTGAGGTTAGAGAATAAGGTGATGTTTGAAATACTTTATAAAGAAACCCAGGAGAGAGAGATTCAGAGCATCAGAATGGAAGGAGGCCTACAAACAACATCAAACATATGTCACAATCATGTCATGAGTCAGGCATTCCCATGCTCAGTATTTATAACAAGACACTATGGATCCATATAGAAGATGAGATATCATGTCCATTAGTAAGTATAATGTGGAACTTTGTCACAGTTTAGTCAAACTGAGATACGTTGTCTCCAAAAACAAAATACACATCTCGGGAGGGGAAACAAGATTGAGTGGTGTAAGCCTCTACCTAAGGTCTTCATCACCATCACAGAATAGCATAATTCTACACATGTGAATAAATGAGTTGATGTCGAACATGAGAGAATTCATCTGATTATCGGTTAATGATGAAAATCGTTAACAGGCACGAGGATGGCCACCAATAAGGATGATGGTCTCCAAGATGCCCAGTACAATCTAGGGAGTGTGAATAAATGAGTTGATTCGAACACTCATAGAATCATTCAATAAGGATCCAATAATGAAAACCCCTAATCAAACACAAGAAAACCTACGACTAAGGACTACAAGCTCCAGCATATTGTGGTGTTTCTCAACCCACTTCCTAGATAGTTTGTTGAATTCAATAGGTCCAAGGGATCTCTTAAAGGTGGGAAATAAGGAGTCCCACATCAATCGACACAAAAGGATAGTAAAGTGATTGATTTTGAAGTGATATGGAACAACAAGGCGAACAAACTTAGGTCAAATGGACACATGATATAGTGGTTGATAAGGTCAACAGATAGTAGACAATCCTTTGAACAATAGAAGGCACGACACCAAAGATAACGGGCATCTTAGACTCAAGAACACCAAAGAGTGTTAGGATACAAGGATGTAGGAACATCAGGGTATCAAGGCTAAACTCATAGGATGGTAAGGCTCAAAGAGAAGTTGACAAAAGAGAAATATGTTGGAAAAATGCCATGTTCAAGGGATCGATAGTAGACTGCTTCCATAAAACTTCTGACCAATATAGATAGCACTGATTGTTCTTTCTTCCAATTTTTTCCACATCTGATTAAGTTTAATGAGTCCATATGGTAAACATAGTGGTATATTCATATTTAGAGAGTCTAAAAATATCGTAAAGAGAAACTCCAGGGCGGTCCCTTTGTCATGATTGATAACCAGGTGCGACAAATTTTTAATAGTATACTCAACACAATTCATTTTCCGTAAGTTAGTCTATTGACTCTGGATAAAGTGATAAACCTATGCTCAATAGACATATTCCTCATTTTCTTGCGAGTATGGGGGGATGGAGTAAACTTGATATCCTTCGTGAAACTTTAATGAGTCAAACGAAGGAAAACTCAATAGATCTTCATAAAATTTTAACGAGTCAGATGAAGAAAACTTGATATGTCTTTTTTCAGTTTAAGGAGCGAGAAAAAAGAGATAAAAGAACTACTCAAATCTTCTTCGTAGGAGTTTTACAAGCATGAAGAAGATAACTCGGGGGTTTTTCAGTTTAAGAGCAAGAAAAAGTCCTAAAAAAGAATGTGCTCATATTTTCTTCATCATATTTTAATGAGCCTCAAGAAGTAACTCGGGGTTTTTTCAATTTTCTGAGTGAGAAAAAGTCCCTAAAAAGAATTATCAGAGCTTCTTCGTGTAAGTTTAACGAGCCTGAAGAAGTAACTCGAGGTTTTTCAGATTAACGAGCAAGAAAAATACCATAAAAAGAATGCTCATACCATGTTTTTCAATTTAATGAGCTAGAAAAGGAGAGAAAAGGAGTTTCTCAGTTCTTCTTCATAATATTTTAACGAGCCTAAAGAAGGCACTTGGGGTTTTTTTTATTTTACGAGGGAGAAAAATTTCCTAAAAAGAATGCTCGAAACTTCTTCGTGTAAGTTTAACGAGCTTGAAGAAGTAAACTTGAGGTTTTTCAGATTAACGAGCATGAAAAATACAATAAAAATAATGCTCGTACTATATTTTTCAGTTTGATGAGCTAGAAAACAGAGAAAAAGAGTTGCTTAGATCTTCTTGATAATATTTTAACGAGCCTGCAGAAGAAACTTGGGGTTTTTTCAATTTTACGAGCGAGAAAAATTCCTTAAAAATAATGCTCATGCTTTATGCTTTCCTTCAAACTTAGGAAAATATGGAAAAAAAAAAAATTGGGAGAGGTTAGAAGCCAAAGAAAGTTATGGTTGATGGGATCATTTGTCAACTTGTATAGATCGAGGATGTCAAATGTAGCCAAGAAAGGAAATCAAGTAGGTGCAGCCGAATCAGACCAAGGGATAGCAGAATGACGAGGGGGACCAAAATGTCCTCCCATCAATAGGTTTCTAGTAGGGTACATAGATTATGATGGATAGTAGTTTCCATGAGGTAGCGGGGGGTTGTGTAGAGTGAAAGGACATAAGGCATGCCCCTCGCCTGAGGAAGGCTACCAGCTAATGGGTTGCCCCCAGGATAGAGGTTTCCCCCAACAGATGCAGATGGTTCAGTTAGGAGGCCCCAAGGAAATGCAGCAAGTCCAGGGAATGGAACACACTAGCCACATAAGACAAGTTAGGTACCTGATGTTACTGGGAATAGTGCCCACTCGGATGCTGCTATTCCCACTAAGATGGGTGGCTATCTTAGAAACAAACAAGTAAAGTCTACTTTCGTTTTCCTTTATGAAAGTAGACAAGAGGAGAACCACGAAAACCAACCTTAGTCTTGCGCTTGATTTCCTCTCCTTCTTGATAGAGCTCCGCTGCTTGTTCTTCATTTGCCCAGCTTCAAAGAGCACCTGTGGAATCACAGCAACATACTACTATCGAAGAAACAAAGATCTATATTCATAAATAACACAGGACCAGATGTGTGTTAACCATACAAATGCATATATAAACTGGTACACAAGAATATGGAGGAAAACTTGAATAGGTTTATTAAGATGAAAAGTAGCAAGAGGATTACAACCATATGTTCTGACCAAGCATCATCCTCCAGCTAGAAATCCCTTCTTCACCTCAATTAAATCTTAGATCACCCAACACTGTGAATGTACACCGCAAAACCAACAACACTTCTCTATAAGATACAAAATTCCAGCCTCCAACCCCCAGATCTCTGGGATGAGAGATCCATATATAGATTTTTGCAAAGGTGTGAGTCAGCTCTGGGTTTGATTAGTGTCCTCTCTCTGATAGTTCTTGGTTCCACTTGGAGATTTCATTGATCTCTTACTCATCCTTGAGCGAATTCTAAGAGGCAAGTGTCATATGAGAAGTTTCTAGAAGATTCCTTGATCATCCACTTAGCAAATTGTCTCCACCACTTGTCTATTCTCGTCCATCGCACCCTGTAGAAGGACTTTTATGTATGCATCACACCTCCCGTGTGTATTAGGTGATATGCATCGCACTCTCTGCACTGGGAATTCAGTATGGTCCAGTTTTGACCATTTCTGAGCAGGTTTTAGTGGAGAACTTTTGGGAGATGATGTAATCAGCTGACCTTGTTCCTTTAGGTAGTGAAGCAACACTTTTAGGGACTTAGGAGCCCTCAGTTTATGGACATTTATGATTGGGGTTGCAATTCCCAAAAATGTCTATAACAGTTGTCCACTAAAGCATGAGGTCATTAATGTTTTGATGTCGGGTGAAATGCTTTACCAAGAGGATCCGAAGTTTTTTCGAGCTGGGAGGTGACTTGTAATAAGATACAATACAATACATTATATTCACAACATTTTTCATGATCTAGCTAAGGCGGGCATTCCCATGCTTAGATTTATAAATCCATTTTCATGTACATAGGACAGACAATCGTCTGTGTAGTAGACTGATGATTCGGACTCATCATCCTTTGATTTGGATGATCATTTGTTCGGCAATGATGTACATTTGATGTCTTTATATTCTTGAATATATCGCAGCCCGGATGGATGAAACTAGATCCAGGGTCTTCAAAACTCGTTCAATCTTCACTCAAAGTACAAGCTGATCCATGTGAAAAATGTTCTAGAGTCTAACATGGAAAGACATCGCCTGATTACCAGCCAATGATGTAATCTTTTAACAGGCGCGAGAGGAATCACCAATAATGACAATGACCCTCAAGGTACTACAGTACAATTCGCATGGTGTGAAAAAGGACTTGGCGTCAAACACCATGCAAAATCTCTCGGTCAAAGGCCATTAATGTAAACCTGTCACCGAAAGTGAGAAACTTGCCATTGAGGCATGCAAGCTTCAAAGTAATGAAAGGGTTGTTCCTAGGTCGACTTCTTGGATAATGAGCTGATGTCGACAAGAAGTGACCCGTCGTAGGAGGGCCTTAATGAATCCCACATCTACGACATAGAACAAAGCAAATGATTTTGTAGGTGAAAACGATCTGATGATACAGGGTTCAGGGTGGCGGTCATGAAAAAATGGAGCATGAATGTATTGTAGCGGGTGAGACACAGGTGAATTCTCTGAATGACTTCTCTTGAACATATCGACAACATTGACGATGGATTGGTAGCGTTAACCCCAAAGATGGATGGTGTGATGGACCAATGGTGATATGACCAATGAACGGAACAACCCAACCCGACTCGGATGCGGAGAGAAAGTGTCATGTTCAAGAGCGACTTGCTACCAATAAAGTTTTTTCAATTTTTCTTCCCAATTTTTCCCCAGTCATTGCTGACCATTAACTCCTTATTTTTGTCAAGCTTGAGGAGGATAACATATGCTTGTTCTATAATCTGCCCTTCAGGCGAACCTGTTGCTATATTTTAACGAGCCTAGCGACAGTGAAACTCGTTCTCGTCCATTTGGACAAGTTTGTCGCTATTCGGTTTTAACGAGTTTAACGACAAAGATAACTCGGTCCTTTTCAATTTGAGAGAGTTTGAAAGGGACGGAAAGGAAACTCCAAAGATTTTTTTTTTCATATAATCCCTTAAGTCCGAAAAAGCGTAAAATAATATGAAAGGGATGAATGCTCAATAATTTTAACGAGCCAAACAAGGCAAGCGCTCGATATTTTTTTGTAATAATCCCTCAAGTCCAAAAAGATTAAAATCTAGAGGAGGGATAGCACTTCCGATGACTTTAATGACCGGAGAGGCTAATCACTCAACAATCTTTTCATATTTTACGAGTCAGTTGAAAAGAGCTTAAAGGAGACTCGTTTTTCGAGGAACGAGTGATGATTTCGGGTAGCAGCTGATTCTAGGTAAGGTTTGGAATTTTCCAATCATGCAGTGTCACAAGGATGGCTAATAGAATCACTCTTTGCATATGTTCCTCGAAAGGGTAAACAATCAAATGGAGGTGAATGATTGGCTAAAAAACAGAGTGGAGGTGATGATGAGAACACGACCAAGGCTCAAAATCTGATGTTAATGCATTCAAAATGGTTATTTACCGGAAAATTGGTTCATTTTTTAATGAGCTTAAACTCTGGGGGAAACATTTTCTCATTGCTTATGTTTATTTTTTAACGAGCTTGAATTCCGTGTTAAAACTGCTCGTGATAAGTTTGCATGCCCCCAGCATAATAACGCAAATCGAGGTGCATGCCCCCCAAGCTTCATTGCATTCAAAACGGTGGTTGGAATGAAGGTTTACCTTCGAGATACTTGAAAGACTCAATTTGGAAAGGGAGTTGTTTCATTTTTTAATGAGGTTGACACAGTAAAAGAACTATCCTCATGGCGACCTTTGATCATAACTCATAAGGGGTTATGAAGGAAAGATCTGGTTCCAATGCTCCCAGTACATAATGTAAAACATCACTGAATTGATCATCAGATGATGTAGCTATGGTAGGGCTTGGAGACAATGCCTAGCGATGATCCACATTATCAAAATGTTCTGAGTTCTTCTTCATTTTTGGTTATGTAGAAGATCTCATGGGACAGGTTTCCATTGTGGCCACTTCTGCCAACTTACTCGGAGGTGGAAGGGAAAAAGTTCCCATTAAGGAAGGGTCTTTTAGGAGGCATACTCCAATATTTTGAAGCGACTGAGAGCTTCCGTGGATCATCGGAATGCTTCCCGTAACTTGTGAACTGTTGGGGAGAAATGTTTGTTGGTCGACGATTGGGATTCCTCCTTGGAAGGGAAATGCAATCTTTCTGAAGTACGTC
>APFE031634805.1:292141-336530 GCA_000404065.3 Pinus taeda
AAAAGACGGTCCTCTTACAGCCCTTTTCTAACCGAAAAAACAAGAAAAGATTGCCGGATTTTTGTCGTTTCAAATTCGATATTGGAAATAAAACGACGTGTCCTTGATCGGTTTTTACTTTTCAGGTCAAAGGCACTAACTATGAAAATATCCTTGGTCGCAAGATCAAGCGGTTCTCCTAGGTATTATTTTATACTTTTTTCGGCTTAGGAGACACAATACGAAAAAGTTCAATCTGGAGTTTTCTAAGTTTTTCAGACTCCCTAAACATGAAAAGCGCCGAGTTTCTCCTATACTTGACTCGTTAAAATTTCACAGTAAAGGACCTGTTCTATTACAAACAGGAACAGACCACTCCTTCTTAGGGTTCGCATCACAAACTAAGTTGGACTCATCCGAAGGATGAGCTTACAAACAAGCATATGTTATCCTCCTCAAGCTTGTAAAAAAATAAAGAGGTACTTGCCAGAAATGGTGGGGGAAAAATGAGAAGAATGAGCCTTTTTGATATCTTTTGTCTCAAGAAAAACCTTACTACCGCTCTTGAACACGACACTTGTTCATTCACCTGGGTTGGGAAATCCTTTACCTCACAGTTGACCAAAATCACTTGACATTTTTAGCCGGGTTATGGGAGTCGACTTTGGGTCATTTATCACCAAACCATCTGTTGTGTCGTTATGTGTTCAAGAGATCTGAAACAAAACATTCAACTACAAAATACCTATCATCCGTCATATCATCATTGAGTCAGTCCTTACAGCAACGTTTCTTCAACTTGAACTATGATTTCGTGTTGCGGGCTTGCCTGCAACGGGTCGCTTTCTAACGACATCAACACATTATCTAGAGAGTTGACTTAGAAATCGTCAGTACCTTGAGGTCTGCATGCATCAATGGCAGGTTTCTCGCCTTCGACGTCAGTTTTCATCATTGACTTGCGATCGAAGGATTCCATGAAATGTTCGCCATCAACTCATTCATTCACATCTCATGGATTGTGCTGGGTACTTTCCATTGACATCACTGGTGGTCTCTCTCATGCTTGTTAACAGTTTTCATCATTGACTGGTAATCAAGTGGTTTCTACCAAGTTCGACATCGACTCATTTATTCACATGGCTAGAATCGTACCAATTCGGGAAGTAGAGATGAAGACCCTGGATCTAGTTTCCACCATCCAGGCTGCGAGGAGTTTTGTATTCATTATGTTGTAGACCAATCATAAACAGATGGCTGTGTCCATACTGTGTCTACACGAGTCTATGATTATGATGTATTATGAAATCATTCTTGTACCAGAGTAGTTAGTCCAATAGTTAAAGTTTTAATCTGAGTATGGGAATGCCTACCTCAGTATGATATGATATTATACATGTATTTTGTGTTGAAAATTGCAGGTTCCAACCAGACTATCCACAAGATGATCCTCGAAATGATAAAGCACTTCACCCTTCTTATATGACTTAACACCCTTATCTATTACATGCTTCGTACTTTAGGGGGCAATCTGTTACACTGAATTTTGTCGCCTTGACTATCTGCAGTTATATGGCCCCATCAATAGCCATATTGTCCTCTTTGTCAAGCCCCATACCTCTGCTCTTCATGTCAAAACTTCAAAAGAGAGAAAGTCACTTGAAAACATGTTTATCTCTGGGTACGCAGGTTCTCTCTACCTTGCCTGCGTGTACGCACCCCCAAATACACTGTAACTGGTAATACACTCTGTAAACTAAAGCTAGGGTGCGTACCCCTGTAAAAGTCAAAAGGCGCAAGTTTCATCTTTAAAAAGTTACTTGTGGTCACTTCTAGAGCCTTCTAGAAGAGTTCTTGACGTGTATTGAGCGCCTCCAGATGGTTCATGCACCCCTATGATAGAGGAGCTTATCCCATCAAGAGAGGAGCTACCCCATCCAAAAGAGGGAGTATCCCATTGATGTTGGAACTGAATAACCTCCTCTAGAATACTATAAATACAGGCATTGGGCCAGAGGAGGGGAGGTTGAAAGCTGAACATTCTAAAGGTTAAATGCTGCTGGAATTAGGACTTCCATTGTTGACTTGTGAGGAGAGATCACTATCCTTCCTTGTTGCCATAGTGGGAGTGGGTGAGCTTGTCAAAGTAGAGGAAATCTCTTGTTGGACCCTGGGAGGAGCTTGCACAACACCAAGGCTCAGGTTGTAATGGTTCCTTTTTTGTTTCCTTAATACAAATAAGTCCATTCTTCTCAATGATTTGTTGTTAATGAATTATTTCATGTATTCCTTGGTCAATATGATAGATATGCTTCATTTTATGATGAATATTCAGATGTTATGTAATCGTTTGCTTTGTTAGTGTATGCAGGTCTGAAAGTGAAGGAGGAGCTCACCTGGATCAGCAAGGCTGGACTGCTACAACAAGCGTGGGACCTAAGGTAAGATCGAAAACATTTGAATTCTCGTAGAATGATGTGTATCTAGAGAAGGATAGCTCTTGTTTGGTTTGTTTGTCACTAGAGAGTCTTAGACTCCTAGGGAGGTTAGATTTGTTCGCAAATATAACTCATTCCGCATGACAAGCAAATGTGTTTCTTATGTTTCATATGTATTTTTTTATGTTTCATAGTTCATTTCATATTCATTTCCAGTGAAATTTTATAAGTTAGATAAGGTAGAATTCAATTTTATTACGCTGCTTGTGGGAAACTTTCATGTTCGGTGTTCTTTCTTCTGTTGAAAACGATCCATGTACATATGCCCTTTTCACCCTCCTAAGCAATCTCTCCATTCCATGCTATTTCAAACTAAATTGATAGACTTTCCGCTTGTCTTGCCTCACGAAGTAATCTGTGCCTTTGTATTTCATGCTCTTCTCATTGCTGTCCGTTGGTCCCATACCATCCGAGAAACACAGTCATTCATAAAAATCGCTTTCTTGTATCCATATTCACTTAGTAGCCTAAGATCAATATTTCACAGTAAGTCATCTCATAACATTTCGTTTATCTATTCACTGAGCGTGACTCAAAGAGAGCCCTCTCCTATTCTAGTAGGGCTAGCTACCAGACTGAGCGTGGTTTGTGGTTACCATGAATTTTTCCTTCCTTCAGCCTAAGGCGGATTTTGGTGCTAACAGGGCCCATAGTTTTGGTGCTTCATCTCCTAGGGTTAGGTTTTTGGATGCTTATGGTTTTCCATGGTTTCTCAATAATAAATAGTCCTTCGAGCCTCATTATAACACAGTTTAGAGGCATGTAGTTGCCACATATATTCTCAGAGATAAGATACCATCACCTGAGCTAGTTTATTTCCATTTCTGTATGTAAGCATATTTCAGTTTTTTGATATTAATGAAATGAAGTTTTATTTCTATTGCACCTTTGTGTTTATGTGTATATATGTATTTTGTTGCATACCTGCATAATCCTAAATCAATGGTATCAAAGTGGTCTTCTCTTTCTTTGTTTTTCTTTGCATGTCCCCAACAAGGTCAAGGTAGAAGGAGTTAGGGATCAAACTAGTTGAACCTTTGCAAGACCAACCTCCTAAAATCTGATGACCTCCCATGATATAAGAAAAGAAAGATGAGGGGGTAGGATATCCTTTCAAAATATTTCTTGTGGAAGCCCTCAAGTGACAAAGGAACATGATGATGGATAAATTTTCCCAAATCCTTTAGTGGCTACCCACAAATGACACATATTCACCCAACAACCACTCTGGAGGTGCCACTCCTTTTAAGGTACAAGGTAACTTTGACATTCCCATATTTGAAGGACAAATAGATGCAAACGCCATATATAGATGGTTAAATATTTTGGAAGGATAATTTCCAGTTTATGACTTTTCGAATTAGGAAAAGATTACTTTTGCACTCCTTAAAGCCACCCCACATGTCAAGCATTGGTGGGAATCCTACTATGAACAAAAGGACAAGAGGGAATCCTCGTTGATTTCAACTGCACCCACTTGTAATTCTTTCTAAGACACCATCAAGCAAAAAAATTACCTTGTCAGCAAATATTAATATAGATACATAAAATGGATGATGTTGTGACAAGGAAGGGACCAAGATGTGTTAGAGTTCACAAATGTTTTCCATACCCTTCACACGAAGCTGGGTATCAAGGATTTTGAGCAACATTTGGTACTCAAGTACCTCGACTATCTACAAAACTACATCCATGACGGGATGGAGTTCTTGGAGATCTCCTTTCTTTGTGCCACTTATCAATACGCTGTCAAGGTCAAGTAGAAATTTAAACAGAAGAAGCAAGAATTTTGATCTGTGAATCAGAAGCAAGGGAAAGGTGCCCAAAATCGTAGAACAAAGGACAAAGCCAAGGTGGGGTGAAACAAGAAAACTTGTTGAAGCCACAAGAAAATAGCAACGCCATGAAGATAAATAAGGACAAAGGGAAATGGTGTGATTTCCATAATTTCCCCAATCACAACACAAGTGAGTGCTTTGATGGCTGATCTAAAGGCTTTCAAATCATATTCATGTTCTGAATTTGAGTCAAACGACGACAAGGGGAATGACATAGGGAAGAAAATTATTGATGTAGAGCCTTGTGCCACTATTTTCACCACCAGGATCCAAAAGGATGAGCTCGAAGATCCAAAGGAGGGGCAACGGCTCTTCCACTCACAAATGTGGGTAAAGGGTTCTCCACTGCAATTCATTATTAATTGTGGCAGCCAAAAGAACCTCATTTCAATAGAGGTTGTGATGCAGTTGGGCCTACCAACCAAACCACACCTACATTCATATACCATCAGGTGGCTTTACCAATGGTGATATTTTCGTGTCAGCCCACAATGTTGCTTTCCCTACAACATCAAGCCCTTCATGGATCAGGTATTGTGTGATTTTTCTCCTCTTGAAGTTTGTGATGTATTATTAGGATAACCATACTTGTGGAAGTTCCATGTTATGTATGAGTCTAGGCCTGACACTATTATTATTAGTTTGGGCAATAACTTGTACAGGATATTGGAGGTAGCATGCCTACCACTATATATTTGATCACTACAAAGCAATGCAATAAGATCGTTTCCTAGATTGTGAAACTTGTTTTCCTTATGATTCACCATGAGGGAAAGAAGAAGAGTATGGCCATGATCTCTAGGAAGGGCTCCTCCACATGAAAAAAATAGATGGACAAGGTTGTGGATGAGTACAAGGACATCTTCACCTCACCCATAAGGGACATCTTCATCTTCACATCTTTAATACCTCCATCAATTTGACTCCGAGTGTGACACTACCCACTCGACTGATCTATTGACACTATATTATGGAGAATGATGAAATCAAGAGGAAAATTCAGGAGCTGTTGCAGAAAGGGAAAACCAATCCAAGTTCATCACCCTATGGGAGCTTGACCATGTTGGTATAGAAAAAGGCCAAGACCTGGGGACTCTATATTGACTATCAGGGACTGAAGAAGATCACTATCTGGAATAGGTATCTAATCCCATGGAGTGATTACCTTATGGAACAACTCAAGGGGACCAAGTTTTTTAGCAAGATTCACTTGAAGTCTGGTTATAACTAGGTACTGATCAAACCCTCATATGTGTGGAAGACTACCTTCAAATACAAGGAGGGCCTTTTCAAATGGTTGGTCATGCCTTTCGGGTTGACGAATGTCCCCACAACCTTCATGAGGCTGATGGATGACATATTTTTACCCTTCACCAACTCATTTATGGTGGTGTATTTGGATGACATTATGATCTTCAGCCATAGTTGGGAAGAGCACCTCCACCATATTCAACAGGTCCTCCAAAGCCTGCGACAACACAAGTTGTGTGCCAATTTGGAGAAATGCACTTTTGGTGTGACCCAGGTTTAGTATAATCATTGATGAGAGAGGTGTGCATGTGGACCCAAACAATATACAAGTGATTTGGGATTGGCCAACCCCAACCACTCTAAGAGATCTCCGCATCTTTTTTGGTCTTGTCAACTTCTACTATAGGTTCATGTTGGGGTTATCTCATATCACTTGGGCTTTTATTCAAGTCACCAAGGGAGGAGAAAAGGAAAAGTCCCTTTGGTTTGAATCCCAACTGAAGTTGTTTGGTGAGTTGAAGGATCACCTTTTCTCTGCACCAGTGCTCACAATACCAAACCTACAACAACCATTTGAGATCAAGATAGAAGCCTCCAACTATGCTATTGGTGTAGTTATTACTTAGAAGGGGCATCCAATTGCATATCACAGTGAGACAATTTTAGACATAGTCTGAAAGTATCCCACCTATGAAAAAGAGATGTATTCCATTGTGCAAGTCTGCCGAAAATGGAAGCATTACATTATGGGGAAGGAAATGTTCATCCACGCAGACCACCAACTCGTGCCGCTCACACAGACACATGGGATGTTGCAAAATGATCACGATCAGAAATTGTCTACATACCTACAACAATTCCATTTGAACATTAAGTACAAGAAGGAAAAAGCCAACAATGTTGCATACTGCCTCAACTGATTGCTAGTCATGGCACTAACCACTGTGCTCAACTCGTTGGAACGAGACTATGGTATGGTCTCATATTTACAAGAGAAATCTAGAATTCAACAACACATACCAGATGCTCCTAAAAGGAAAGAAAGTTCTAAATTTTCACCTCCAAGATGCACTATTATGCCGCCTAGGACACCTCTATGTTCCTTCAAGTGAGTGTTCCAAGATGATATCGGAGGTTGTTGAGCCACTATATTTTCATCACTATTACCATTTATTAACATATATTTTATCCATTCCTACCATTCTTTTATCACATTATTTATCATAATTTATCATATAATTCCATTTCATAATTACTTATCCTCTTGTGGATAAGTAATAATTGTTACCCTTTATTTTTAATAAATTGATGATTATTAGGCATGATTTTTCCAATGATGGTTTATTAATGAACTTTTTATAATATCACTCATGATTTTAGTCTCTAGGATCTCTTCCAAATTGCAAAGTTGATCTTCATCACATAGTCAAATATTCCAACTCAGCAATTCGCTGGGATAAAAGTGGTAGTTTTGCGTTGGACATTTATGGAAAATGAAGATGAATCTTGAAAATACGAGACACAATTTTTTTGTAGAATGGACCAAATTAGTTTTCAAATGAGCTATTTTCGAAAATTCAATCTAGATTTAAATAAATGCAATGTTCTTTGAAGGTGATTTTCACATATTTGTTGTGGTTATTTTCCAAATTCTACCAATTTTAATACCAGATTTGACTTATTCCATCTGAATCGTGATGGAGATATTGAAGAATATAGGGCAAGTATGTTTAGAATGATTCTTCTTAGCATGATAAGAATTTTTGAAGTATTTATGAAATTTAGTATTAGCTTGATCTTTCATTCATTATTAGTGTGTGAGTTAGCTTCATCAAACTGCTACCAAAAAAAAGAGACAGGAACACACATGATTAGCTTTCTGCCAGGGCCAAAAACTCTCCCTCTTAGAGAGAAAAAACCATGCAAAATTCTTTTTATATAGATTTCATTGATAAATACAAAGACCATAACCCTTGACACAGTTAGCCTCTCCAAGACCAAGATACCTTATCCTCCTCCTTGTTGAAATCGACATGATTTTTGCACCGCTGAAGCGATTGATGTTGCATCACTGAGATTATTATCATAGGCTCTTCATTATATTATAGACATATCTTTGTCTTTATTAAGATATTTCATAGTGACCTTAATTATTTCCCTTGATCATTGCACCAAGGGCTTTATTGCTGTTACAAAATTCTTGGATCATCACATTACCCGCTTTGGAGTCATCATCATGTTGAATATGAGCAGCAGAGAGTATACGTTATAAAAAAAGTGTCGAGGCAATGAGGGAAATGATAGAATAATTTTGTTTCTCCTTAAGACGAGATAGTGAGAATGACACTATACGCAGACAGTCAGGATTATGTGGTCGTTTCCATCACACAATTACATTCACTTCCATGTAACAGGTCCACTGAGATTGTGATTACATCCTTTCTCACATTGAGATCAATACCTTCCATTGTTGTCAAGACTGTATCTTCGATACTGTAATCAAGTATAACAATACACTACAAGGATATGCGAGGAGGTAAGATACCTTTATATGCCAAGATAATATGTTGAGTATGTAAGTCACTTACATTTAGGCTGCTACAAGAATGTCATTGAGTTCAATGAATCAGAACTGTTATGCGAAATCATATATTTTGAGATTGTTATTACAGGAGGTGTGTCTATCCCAAAATGCATGATGTCACAATGTTCACATCCACAATATTCTCTAATATATCCATCCACGAACTTCACCTTTAAACCATAGGTAAGCTGAGAGTAGATCAGTCCGAGTTCTGCTACTCCTTATACCCATCTAAGGAGGCAGTTTTACCCTAGATCTAGCCCATTGAAATGCGGATCTTATGTTCCTTCATCACTTGAAATTTAAAATACTAATTGCGAAATTTCTTGAATCATTTGCAATGACCCTTCGTGGGTATATATAGTAGTTTGTGTGCATATAATAAGCTGACATAAATCCATGAATCAACGTGACCTTTTGATCAAGCCGACATGACTTTAAATTATGCATTTCATTTATTTTGAGGCCGACATTAAGATCTATTGTTTTTCGCTTGCCAATTTCTTGGAGGATTTCGCTTGGTCTTTGGAGGGTTGTTACACATATTATAGGCTAGAATACATTACACATAGGCTCTTAAGAGATATTCAATACATGACATGACTCTTTGACAATTACATAAAAACCTAAAGACATCAAGAAGAAGTCTTTGACCTAATTACACTTCTTTCTCATGAAACCCATGAGGCAAGATTTACAATAATAATTTATTATGTCATTCACAAAGATCATGTCATTATGAAGACTGAACTTAGTTATATTTTCTTCAACACTTCCTCTTAAATAGGGAGGTATTCATAATGGTACGTGGTCATTTTCAATATGAAGAATTTCTCATAAAGAAGAATCAGATTTGAAATCCATTTGTTATAGCATCATTTCAACCAACATTGTTTCCATATAGTAAGGCCTTGACTAACAACTCCATCTCTCACTTATATTAGAGCAAAATGTTGGGAAGGCCAATGAATGATAGACATGCATCATCATGGTCTCTCTTAGGGTCATACCCACTTGGGTGTTCTCCGAGTATGCCCTAATAGGACTATTCTCATCTTGGGTTCCCAACCCTCAAGAATATCAGTCCTCTTGCCCACTCTTGTCTTGGATGCCCTACCACATCCTCAAAGTGTGTGAGATGCCAGATGATTACACAATCCTCCATTTTTTCTTCCAAACTAAAGACAATAATATCGTTTCTAACTCTCCCTCTTAAACAGGAGCGAATTCCAAGTTTCTCTTTTCTCAGAAACTTATTCGAGTTCCTTTGCTAATAGGAACTTACCAGAGTTCCCTCTTACCCAGGAACTCTATCATCAGTGCTTTATAGGGTATTATGGTTTACAGATGATCCGAGACTTTGATGTCCTCAATTTCTTCATATGTAGGGTTCAACCATCCATCACTTTCCTCCATCATGTCATTCCTTCTTTCCCGAAAGGTATCTTCCTTGGCTCAACATATGGGGCTTCCTTCACAAGCTTCTATGTCTTCACTTTCCTTCAATAATAATTGCTCTGCTTCATAAGGTACATAGTTGTGACATCCTTCACAACTCCTTTCCTTGATCCTACACATATATCTAGACTTTTCCAAGAGGTCTAATCCAAAAAACAAATTACATGTCACCTTTTGGTGATGGATTTCTCCAGTGAAATCTTCTTGTAGGTATCAATAATCTTTAATTCACGTTGATACATCTCCCAACGATATCTTTTGTCAAGGGTCCTCATCTGTTCAGGCTTCCATTAAAGTCTTCACATCATTCCAGGAGTTTTCCTACTCAAGTCTTCCTGATCCTCTTGATGTTCACTACCTTTGTGATTGTTTCATGTTTCACGATCTCTTCCATCCTCATGTCTTACATTCCTAGGAAGGCACATAGTTCTTCAATGGTCATCAACTACCTCATACTACATAATGATGAAATATTATGTTGATTTCATCTAGTCTGACTTATGTCTTTTTGCATTCTTTCAAAGGAGGAGATCTATTCCCTTTTTTATCATGTTTGATCTTTTTTTTTTGCAACCACATATCATGACATTAAAATATCAAATGCAAATACAAAGACACTCATACATACCTTATTTTCCTTCCGATATTTTCTTGTGGCTTCCTTTATTGAAAATATTTTCAATCCCTTGGTCTGCTCCATTCTTCATGTCATTGAACCACCAACTCATGAGTTCCAAGAGTTGGAATTTTTGATGAGACATTTGATGCCTTCGTGGACTAGGAGATCCTCTGGTGTGATCTCTATTAGAGATCCTTTAGGATCTAGTACATCCCGATCTGGAAAATGTTTCCTTTGAATGACTTCTTCCTTTTTATTCAACATATAACGAGATTCCCAACAGCTATGTTCTTCATGATTCCATACGAGCTCTTGATGCCACGATACCTCTTACTATGTTCATATTTGCAGGGACTTCTGATATGATCCTTTTGAGAGGGATGCCATCTCATCCATAGTTAAGATCCATTACTCCATCTTTCTCTTGATCCTTTCCTCAACTTTCTCCATCTGTTAGGTAATATTTTCATAGTACTAATCTTTCTTTTGTTATCTGCACTTATTTATATTCTATCATTTTTCCTTTCTCTATCTAACATAGAGACCACAAACTGTTGATCAAGGTAACGTTTTTGCTTATGGACATTTGTTACCTTTCTTATCAATATCAGTATCAATGATGATTATTTTCACAGATCTCTCCATTGATATTTCATGAAGATATTTCTCCAGTATTTGGCGCCTTCTACACTTTATTTCATAGAGTATATTCTCTTGTGTCTCCTTTCTTTCTTCATAGAACCTTAATAGTTCTCATGAATTCAAAGGAGACCTTGAGGTACTGACTTCACTCCTTCATGAGGATTCTGTCAATCCCACTGCAAGAACTTTGTCTAACCTAAATATTTTCTTGCACTGATGAAGTCAATAAACTAAAACTTGATTACAGAATAAAAGATAATTAGTTGATACGTGAAGACACGAACTTCACCTTGATCATGTTGGCAATAGTTGAAGCAGATATATTGGCCGAGATCTTTATATTTCCCTTCAACAAATTGGTGATACATATTGAATTGAAGTTACTTCATGATCCATAGAATAGCTTTTGATTTGAGTATTGTTCATATACATTCTCAAATTTGATATCTAAAGAAGGATTCAAACTGAGTTGTGGATAATTTTGTCAAAACCCGTGCTATTGATATCTGAAACCCGTGCTATTGCATATTGATCTCTGATCTAGGATTCCATTCTACCATGTAGATCTTCAGCTGATTTGATGTCTTGATTCCCAATTGTCTCTTATCTTCCCTTATTTTGACTACTGAAACCATTCCCTCTGATACCATGTTGAAGAATCTAGGAAAAGTATATTTAGAATGATTCTTCTTAGCATGATAAAAATTTGTGAAGTATTTATGCAATTTAATCTTAGCTTGATCTTTCATTCATTATTAGTGTGCGATTTAGCTTCATCAAACTACTACCAAAACAAAAGAGACAAGAACACAAATGATTGGCTTTCTGCTGGGGCCAAAACCTCTCCCTCTTGGAGAGGAAAGCCTATGCAAAATTCGCCTTATAGATATTTCATTGACAAATACCAAGACCATAACACACAATTAGCCTTTCCAAGACCAAGATACCTTATACTTCTCCTTTTTGAGATCGACATGATTTCTTTATTGTTGAAGCCATTCTTGTTGCATCATTGAGATTTTCATCATAGCCTCTTCATTATATTACAAAGATCTCTTTGTCTTTATTAACATATTTCATCATGACCTAAATTATTTTCCTTGATCAATGCGCTGAGGTCTTTACTGTTGTTACACCATACTTGGATCATCACAGTACCCTCTCTGGAATTTTCATAATGTTGACTATGAGCAACAAAGAGTATACATTATAACAAAAGTGTCGAGACAGTGAGGGAAATCATAGAATCATTGTGTTTCTCCTTAGGCCGAGATAGTGAGACTTAGAATATATGAGGACAATCAGGATTCTAAGGTTCTTTCCATCACACAAATACATTCAGTACCATGGAACACATCCACCGATATTGTGATTACATCCTTTCTCGCACTGAGATCCATACCTTCCATTGTTGTCAATATTGTATCTTTGATATTGTAATCAAGTATAACAATACGCTGTGAGGATATATGAGGAGGTAAGATACCCTTATATGCCAAGATAATATGTCGAGTATGTAAGTCACTTACATATAGACTGCTACAGGAATGTCATTGAGTTGAAAGAATCAGAACTGTTATTTGAAATCATATATTTCGAGATTGTTATTAGCAGAAGTGTGTTTATCCGAGAACGCATGTTGTCATAGTGTTTACATATGAAATCTTCTCTAATCCATACATCCAATAACTTCACCTTTAAACCATAGGTAAACCGAGAGTATATTAGTTGGGGTTCTACTGCTCCTTATACCCATACGAGGAGGTAGTTGTACCCTAGATCTAGCCCACTGAAATTCTGATCTTCTGCTCTTTCATCACCCGAAATTTCAGAGGCCAATTGAAAAATTTCTTCAATCCTTTACGCTAAACCTTCATGGGTATATATAGTAGTTTGTGTACATATATCCATGCAATGGAAAGAATAGAAAGAATCAAATGACATCACAACCATCTCAGGGTGCGGAAACTTGGTTCCAGCATCCCCCCATACTACTTCGGGTGAGACTACAGTTCATGCTCTGCGGGCTGATACCGAAAGGGATACTAGTGTAGGGATTTGTTTGGCTAGATAACGATGAACCTCGGTCAGGCCCCCACAAGTCAAAAAATGGTTCTTCCATTGGGACTAGAATCTTCATAAGAGATGTGTGATGTTGTATCATTGGAATTCAACTAAGAAAGAGATCGGAGACTGGTTGGATAGAAAGATCCACGCATTCGTAGTGCAGGAGAATAGGAACCCACGACTGACAATGGAACAATGGTTGGACAGATACCTATATACAGAAATCCACAAGATCTTTTTTTGCTCCTTCCCTATTGATCTATACGAGTGGATCATGCAGCTAGAAGATAGCCAAGGAAGGTGGAAACTTGACGGTCCTATTGTGTGGAACCCCAAGCTAATACAAAAATTGGAAGCATCTGAGGACAAGATCACCCGTGTTGTTGATCATTGGCTCAATCACATCACAGGAGGATTTGTGACTAAATTCATGGTTGACACCTCGGTCAGCTACAGTGAGGTGGAGAAACACTTTTTCAAAGGACTGCAAGGTAAGTATGTAAAATCTTGAATACCTGGATTAAAATGCTATTGTGCGAAAAATGGGTTATGCAACGACCCTGATGTTTGGAACTAAGCAAAGCAGAAAAACTTACAAGAACAAAGGAAAAAAGGGTCTGATTTATAGTCCATTGATTTCTCCTCTGTTAGGTGATGGGGAAGAGATAGTGAAGATTTCTCCACGAAGTGCTATTTAGCTAATAAGATAAGGATTCCCATGAATACCACCTCTGCCCACACCACCTCCAACTTCACCGCCATCACCTCCAACTTCGCCCATACCACCTCCACCTCCATCGTAGTTTAGTATGGAAAATACAGTGAAGCTGCCTTTGTTCAAAGGCTTGGGAAATGAGGACCCGGACCAATTCTGATTTGTTGTGAAGGCTATATGGGAAGCTCAAGGTGTTACAGATGATCATATAAAGAAGGCGACACTGGCTAGTGCTTTGCAAGATCACGTGCTAACCTGGTATATTAAGTACTCTAATGATAACCTGAATGTTCAAGGGGCAGACATCCATGTAGCAATAAATAAAGAATTTATTAGGCCTAAATCTGAGGTGCAATTGATTATGGGATTCAAAGAAATTGCGATGCAACTAGGTGAGATGCCTTGGGAACCAGATTAGAGGTTGAAGTGTACAATCCGTGAAGACAACATGAATTTGATAGATGGGCAACATCGTGAGTGGTTTGTGGCTTCACTACTACCACACTTAAGGAGTGCGCTATCACAGCAGAAGATAACCACATAGGCGGAGGCCTTGGAGATTTCCATGAGACTACATGAAACTCTGACGCAAGATCCAAATCTAGGAGTTTAGTAGATCCATGCACAACTAAATAATCTGTGCCTTGAGATGCAAAGTCTGAAGTAGGATAGGATGTTTCGACCAAAAGTGTGCAAGGTGGTATGGTGCTTGAAATGCAAGAGTCAGGGTCACGACAAAGACCATTGCCCGGTCTTTCAAAACTATATTGCAAGAGGAGGATCCATGTCATTAAGGCTAGAGGCTTGAGAAAAACCTAGCGTAGGGCTTGCATTATGGTGTGCTATCTGTTAGGTAGGCGGAAAACATGCCATGGATAACTATAACTTGCTACAGAAGTTTGTACAGCCACCGCAACAACTGTTCTACAACTTTTGTAGGTTAGTAGAGCATGATGAGCGTACTTGTAGGAGCTATGAATTGATGATGGATAGAACTCCCACCTATAGGGTTCAGGTCGAAATGCGACACCTTGACCAGAGTGCAAGGATGGCATGGATAGGATTTCAGGGGTGCAGATGAGGCTGAGGAAGAGGAGGACCTAGTAGAGGTCGAGGATAGTTGATTTTCTACAATTGCAGAGGACCAGGGAACTATGCTCGCGATTGCACTAATCCACCTACAAGTATTTCACACTATTTGATCATGAAATGGAAGACTTTCCTACACTGATAGCTAGGATACATGAAAAATGGGCGCTACTGCCTCTGCTGACTCAGATCCTATAGATGATGAGTTCTGAGCCACATGAAGAAGATCCAAATGTAAATATGGTGCTGAGAAGTGGAATCACGACAGGAGATGACAAGGGAAAACAACGAGAGGATATTACATGGGTTCTCAAAGCTTTGATGAAGGAGACTGAGTTCGATTTGGAACACGCACATGAAACCTTCATGGAATCTAAGAAGAGCTTCACTGAGTCCTCCACCTCAAGAAGAAAGGATAAGCCTAAGTAGGAGATGGGCCCCTCTAAGATCAAAACTTTCTTGGAGACCTATATGAAGTTATTACATGATAGTAAGGCTATGAAAAGGTTCCAAGAGCTCATCAATAAATGTGTTGGGACCACGCTAGGTGAGCCACGTGTAGTACGAAAGATTAGTAAACATAAAACAAGGACGTGATGAGAGATGAGACTGACCATGTAGATAGGAGAGTATGAAATGGATCAGGGTTTTTTGGACCTCGAGTCAGACATAAATGTCCTACCGAAGCAGACTTGGGAATGAACGGGAGACCTATGCTAAAATGGTCTCCGATTTAGTTAAGGATGGCAAATCAGTAGAATATCATCCCCATGGGACACCTAGACGGGGCGACTGTGGATATTGAGGGAGCAAGCCCACTGGCTGATTTTGAAGTAATAGAGATAGTGGATGAAAACAATCCCTATCCTGTGCTCCTGGGAATTGACTGGGCTATTGATATGAACGAGGTAATCAATCTGAAGAAGTGAAAGATGATATTTGAGAAGAAATCACTATGCATAATAGTACCCCTCAATCTTTTTGAAGAATCATGCTATACTGAACCAGTCTACGATTATGAGTATGATGATGATCTGGACTGTCTCTATAAGATAACGGAGGGAGTCCAGGATTGGGTGAACCCCACCACAAATGGATGGATTACATGGGATTGCAAGAGTTCTTGCACTTTGGACTCCAAAGAAGAAATAGAGCGCTAGCAGCATCGGTTACATGAAGTAACTACACTGAATTGCAACATGATGACCTGGTCACTGCGCTGTGTGTCGTTAGAGGTAAGAAATTTTGCTACTTATGATGGTTTGAATGAGGTAGATATATTTTTTGATGCATTTGAAAGGGAGGTACCAGAAAAGTAGCACTTTTAGGAATTACACTGGGCACTGCGTGCTACTCCTGCAAGATGGTGGGGTACGCACAAGGGAAGCTTTGATGATTGGAGTGAATGTAAGAGAATGATGAGAACTCGCTTTGCGAAGTCGAAGATGTGAATTATAGACAAATATGATGGGCAAGATGATCTGTGTGTGCATTTGGCCAAATGGGCCCACGATTATGAAGAAAAACCCCAACCTAAATGGGTGCACTTGTTCTTTCATACCTTGGATGTTGTCCCAATGAATTCATATGTAGAAAGAAATATTCGCCATGGGATAGGTGAATGGGATATCCTATGTGAAGGGTTCATGATGACATTCATTTTTGAGGATGGGTTTGAATATATTCATGAAGCACTACAAGAATTGAAAGCATCAATCTTTAGGATATCATGGGATCCTTTAGACTTGATTTAGCCTGAATAGGTTATGCAACTGAGTCATGCACTAGAATGTTATAATATAACTGCCGAAGAAGAGTACGAGAATCTGTGGAAGATTAACATTCCAAAAATAGAAGGTCACTGTGAGGTTCAAGGATGATAAATTAAGAACCCTGATATATCCAAACCATTGAAGAAAAAAAGGTAAACATTGGTACGGAGGCAGAACCCGAATTTGCAAAGATTGGAGACTATTGGGATGACGTGACGGTGGATAAGGATGTTGAATTGCTTCGCGAATACCAGGATTTATTCCCTACCAAGTTTATGAATCTGAAAGGGATAATTGGGGACCTAGGTATGATGAAGAATACATTGAAGCCCAATGCGAAGTTGGTTAAGAAAAGGCCTTACCGTCTCTATCTGAAATATAAGGAAAAGGTCTACTTAGAGTTGGACAAGATGCTCACTGCAGGCATCATTGAGCCCATGGAAGAATCTGACTGGGTAAGTCAATGGTGGTACAAGAAAAGAAGCGTAAGGATAAAATAAGATATGCATGGATCTCAGGAAGCTGAAGGATGCTTGTGTACATGATCCTTTCTTGACTTCATTCACTGATGATGTTTTGGAAAATGTAGGTGGCCACGAAGCATATTCCTTCACTGATGGGTTCTCTGGTACCACTAGATCAAAATTGTGCCAGAGGACAGAAGTAAGACAACCTTCGTGATTGAATGGGGTTGCTTTCAGTACACTATGATGTCGTTTGGGTTGAATAATGCGCTTGCGATCTTCTCGCGCGTATTTTTTTCCGTGTTTAAGGAATGTATTCATAAAGTATATTTTGATGTCCGGACTATATTTGGGCTAGTTAAATGCCATGTAGCAAGCTTGCACCTAATGCTGGATACGTATCGAAGATACCAGATCACACTCAATCTCAAGAAATGTCTATTTTGTGTTCCTTTAGGGAACCTGTTGGGGCATGTGGTTTGTAGATAGGGATTGATGGTAGACCCCTCGAAGATTGCAGTGATACTGAACTTGGAAGCACCAAGGAGTGTTAAACAACTACATGCTACTCTGGGACATATGGGATATTACATAAAGTTTATCAAAGGCTATGCCCAGATCACCACTCCTATGGAGAAATTATTGAAGAACGATGTCACATTCTACTAGAACGATGACTGCAAGAAGAGCTTGGATATATTGAAAGAAAAGATGGTCACCATACCGATTCTAGTCTTCTTGGATTGGAAGAAAGAGTTTCATGTACATGTCGATGCATATTGTATAGCATTGGGAGTAGTATCGACACAGGCTGGCAGAGAAGGTTTGGAGCATCCTATCATGTTCACAAGCCAAAGATTATCCAAATCGGAGAAGAATTATTCCACCACCGAGCACGTGGGGCTGGCTATGGTGTATGTATTCCAGAAGTATAGGCACTACTTGCTGGGGGGGAATTTTAAGATGTATACAGATCACTCTACATTGAAGTACCTAGTCAATAAGCCTATGTTGGGGGGGGGATAATATGCAGGTGGCTCTTATTGTTCTGGGAGTATGATTTCGAAGTTTAGCCTAGACAATTGAACGCATGACCAGACCATCTGTTGTGCATTGAAATAGGGGAGGAACCTACTAACTTGGAAGAAGGATTGCCTGATGTGAAAATATTTGTAGTTCATGTTGCGGATGGTCATTTCAAGAATATAATACACTTCCTAACAATAGGAACTTCTCAGAAGGATACATTGTCTAGCAAAATAAGGAAGTAGTGGTGTGCGCGACATATTTCTCTGTCATTTCTGGGCAATTGTACAAGATGGGGAATGATGAGATACTGTGATAGTATGTACTTAAGTTAGAAAGAAGCAACAGCCCCACAGTCACTCATGGGGGCACCACGGGAGGACATTATGTAGGGAGAGCAACTACGTAGAAGATTCTACGTGTAGGGTTGTGGTGGCCAACCCTTAATCAAGACTCAAAAGCATATTGCAAGGTGTGTGATGTGTGTCACAGGACTAGCAAACCATCACGAAGGGATGAGATGCCTTTGAATCTACAAATGACGTTGCAACCTTTTGAGAAGTGGTTGATAGATTTTGTAGGACCCATTCAGCAATAAGGAAAGACAGGAGCAAGGTATATTATCACTGCAACGGAGTATTTGAGTCATTGGGCAAAGGCACAACCTCTGAAAGATTGCACTAGCATGACTGTTGCAAAGTTCCTCTTTGAGGACGTATTGACATGATTTGGATGTCCAAAGATCCTGATGAGTGATCGTGGTATGCACTTCCTGAATGAGATGATTAGTGCACTGACGGAGGAATTTCATGTATACCACCAAAAGAGTATGCCTTATCACCCACAGGCTAATGGGATGGTCGAAGCATTCAACAAAGTACTTGAAAATGCATTGACGAAGGTTTTTAATACTCATCGAAGTGATTGGGACCTACAAGTACTTTCAATACTATGGGCTTATCAAACAACATGCAAGTTCACTTAACAAACCCCTTTTAGGCGTGTCTATGGTGTTGAAGCAGTAATGCCTATGGAGTATATTGTGTCTAGCCTACGCATAGTAGCAATCATAGGTATGATGGATTGTGAAGCCCTAGGGGAGAGACTCGCACAGCTGGATGAACTGGATGAAGAAATATTTTTGGCTGGGTTTCACCAGCAGGTCCAAAAGTAGTGCGAAAAGGCATGGCATGATCGACACATTAAGCGATACACATTTAAGCTAAATGACCTAGTTTTGCTATATGATAGTAAGTTTGATAATTTTACAGGGAAGTTCAAGATGCACTGATTAGGGCCTTATGTCATTTAGGATATTACTGACGGAGGAGCGGTATAGATGGTCAAATTGAATGGAGAACCCTTCCCAGGAAAGGTGAATGGCAGTCACTTGAATCCATATACTAGTGGTCCAGCCATGTGACTAGATGAAGGTAAGCACAATATTAACACTCCAGGCAGCTAAAAGGAGGTGTGGGACTATAAACTACACTACTCAGGTTGGGGATCTACATGATTTGAAGATGGTACGAAGCAAGGACATGTCACCGAGTTCGTGACAACATGGAGGGAGCTATGCTACCTAGGAAGAAATCGCATAGGTCGGCTGGAAAGTGATCGTTAAAGTCACTGTTCATGAAAAGACGGTAGAAGTGAGGCCTAATGGAGCAGGCGGCTAGCATTTAAGACGAAATTTATGGCTTAGATCCTTGAAAATCTGCTGCCAATCCGGAATTAATGAACCAATTTTGGGGCGAATGATAGGATTTGAATTCAAAATGCCCTATAAATTACAAGTAGCTACCCAGCGAAAAACACTTGGAATTTTGAGAATTGAGTTGTTTCACTCTCAAGTGCACATTAACCGTGAAGTCTTTCTATATTTGATAGCGAGTCTAGCATTTGAACAATTGTTAAAGGAGACACAGGAACTAGTGAATAGAGTCATGTCGACACGTGCAAAAGCTATGAACACCGAAGACGTGGTAGCTGAGGAGAATGTCTAGGAAATTGACATGGAGGCAAAAATAGTTGCTCCAAAAGTAGCTGAAGTACTAGCGGAGGTCCCTAAATCCCTGACAACGCCGAGACCGAAGCCAACCCCAACCAAGGAAACCTTGAAGGACAAGAAGGGAAAGAAGCTTTCCATACCAGTGCACACCTCGCCAAGACGAAAGCCACCAAAGCCCACTTTCCAGGAGAAAGGCAAGGCTATAAACCTATCAGTAAAGGATGAGGATATCGAAGACATCCCAATGGAAGATGAGGATGTGGGGGTTGAAGTAGAGGAGGTTGAAATCTAGGGTGCAGACTCTATTACGTGATTGCCAGAGTATGTCCCTTTTCGCAAGCCTAAGTCCAAGGTACCAAAGGACATTGATGCGAGTAAGAATCCCCTGTAAACCCCTCTGCTACTAGATGAAATTACTTTCGATGGTCCTTGCTTGGCCTGAGTGCCAATACTGAAGATTGAAGACTAGGACTTTGTGGACCATGAGAAGTTCCCACACCTAGCGACCGAATAGCTGATGCGTTGCATCATAGATACAAATACGGAAATGACATCATTGGAGCTACAGAGGTGGCTCAAGGGGGTAGAGAAGGCAAGATTGCTAAACTTCCTCTGGCTACCATACTATAACCGTACCCCAGTGACAGTTTTGGTCATCAAGCAGATGCCATGCTTGGTGCATGATGTGTGCATATGGCTAGAAGAGCCGATACCCATCACAGATATGTTGATTCATTGCATAATGCACCTTCCATATACAGGCGAAAATCTAGCTATGTTATTTGGCAGCAAGGGTGGCAAGCAAGCACTCGCAGAGTCAACGGAGGAGAAATTCAAGCTAGTGAAGAAGCCAAGCGGGTACACTATCTCCAACATCTGTGACCCTACTAAGAAGGTGGCAATGCAGATCCTTACGGGCAAGGTGATGCAGAAGTGTCATTCTGACAAGGTGTCGGTGCCTGTCGTCGCTCTCGCATAGTAGTGCGCTGAAGGAGTCCAGTTTAATTGGTCGGACTACCTTTGCAGAGAGTTCCCGGTGAACTACTGAGAAGCACACAAGGAAAGCAAGACATTCCACTACGCGTGGCTCCTGCTATCAATTGTGCTGGTAGTGTGAGAGCTAACAGAGGAGAGCTAGTTCCCTTTGGTTGTGCCAAAGCTTTCTAAAGTAGCAAAGTACACTTTGTTGTGGGTGACCAAGGACGTAGAGTGAGTTTGAGACAGCAAGATATTTTGGATATTGATGGAAATGAATATTAGGATGGCCATCAATCGCAAGCCATGATTCTCAGCACACTATACCCATCAAGCCCAATCAAAAACCATTCAGACAGAAGTTGAGAAGGCTAAATCCAAAGTTGTTGCCATCTATTGAAAAGGAGATAAACAGGTTGTACAAATCAGGGATCATTGTGCCCATCAGATTTTCGGATTGGATCTCTAACTTGGTGCCCGTACGAAAGAAGATAGGTGAGATTCGCTTATGCATTGATTTTAGAAATCTCAACAAAGTTTCATTGAAGGACAACTACCCACTACCCAAAATGGACCATATACTTAAGCGAGTAGTGGGAGCATCTCGTATGTCACTACTTGATGGCTACTTCGGGTATAACCAAGTTTCTGTCCATGAAGATGGCCGAGACAAAACAACATTCACCACTTTATGGGGAACCTTTCATTACGCTAAAATGCCTTTCAGTTTAAAGAACATAGGTGCCACATTTCAGCGTGCAATGGATTTGGCTTTTGCAAATGAGAAGGATGTCTTTTTGGTGGTGTACCTGGATGATTTTATAGTGTTTTCCAAATCTGATGAAGAGCACATGTACCATCTAAAAACTGTCTTCCAAAAGTGCAGAAAATATGGCTTATAGTTGAATCTGAAGAAGAGCTTGTTTTCCATGGAGGAAGGCAAACTACTCGGGCACATTATCTCAAAAGATGGCATTCATATTGACCCCGCACATGTGCAAGCAATTCAACAAATCGATCTGCCCCGGAATAAAAAAGAGATACAATCGTTCAATGGTAAAATGAATTTTCTACGGTGCTTTGTACCTAATCTTACTGAGCACCTAACAGAGATGAAAAACATGCTTAAGAAGGATAGCCAAGTGAAATGGATGTAGGAGGGTGTAAAATCTTTCAATTTGGTCAAATTGGATCTTTCTTCAGCTCCAGTTCTAGTTAGCCCGGACTACACTTAGGATTTCATATTGTTTTCATTTGCTTCAGAGCATACTATGGCAGTGGTGCTATTGCAGAAAAGAGATGATCACGAAAGACCCATTGCATTCTTCAGCGGAGCTATAAGAGATGCAGCCTTAAAATACAACATCACTGAGATGCAAGCCTTGCACTTGTGAAGGCACTGAAGGATTTCCGGGTATATATTCTACATTCTCATATTTTGGCCTATGTTCCTAACGCTTCTGTCAAATATGTTTTAGTGTAGACCGATCTGGAAGGAAGATGAGGCAAGTGGATTGCAGCCTTGCTGGAATATGATGTGGAAATAAAGCCCACAAAGCTAGTTAAAGGACAGGGATTGGCGAAGTTAATGGCTAAATCAAACTTTCACGCCTTGGACATAAATCTGATCGCTGCTATATCTGATGAGAATGAGGAAGGATCGTCAATTCAGGTATTTGAAATGTTTGCTCTTTCTCCATGGTAATCAGATATCATATATGTGCTTAAAAATTTGTCACCACCACCCGGCATGACTAGAAACAGAGTGAGAACACTCAAGTTGAAGGCTGCCAAGTTTTGCATTCTAAATTTTGCACTGTATTAGAAAGATCTCGGTGGCATTTTGTTAAATTGTTTGGTGGAAAAGGAAGCGAAGAAGGTAATGGAGGATTGCCACCAAGGAGACTATGGTGGTCACCTTTTTTGGAAGTCAACAGCAAATAAAATTCTAAGAGCGGGGTACTATTGGCTGACATTGTTTGCTGATGTATATAAGATGGTCAAGCTCTATCATAAGTGTCAGATTTTCGAAGGAAAAAAGAATTTACAGCCTTTACTACTTAAGCCTATAGAGGTGAGTGCTCCTTTCTAGCAATGGGGGTTGGATTTCATTGGCGAAATTCATCCCGCTTCTTCCGGTCAGCATAGATGGATCCTCACAGCAACATATTATTTCACGAAATGGTTTGAGGCAATTCCCACCAGACAAACTACAAATGCGGTAATCATTTCATTCCTTGAAAATAACATCTTGTCTCGCTTTGGTTGCTCGAATAAGCTAATCACTGATAATGCAACAACTTTCAAATAAAAAAGGATGGTAGAGTTTTGTCATAAATATCACATCATCTTGGGTCACTCAACTACCTATCATCCGCAAGACAATGGATTGGCCCAGTCTTCGAACAAATCATTGGTCAACATAATCAAGAAGCTGCTGGAAATAAATAAGAAGAGTTGGCATAAGAGGTTGGTCAATGCACTTTGGGTAGATAGGGTCAGTCAGAACAAATCCATAGGTACATCACCTTTCGAGCTTGTTTATGGAGTTGATACAGTATTTCCTACCTCTCTCGCTGCCCCGGTAGTCAAACTTCTTCAGGAGGCCGGCAGTGAAGAAGATCCCATGCAGAGAAGGTTGAATCAAATGGTCCACTTGCAGCAGACGAGAGAAGAAGTTTTCAAGAACACATCCAAATTGCAGGAGAAAATCAAGAAAATTTATGAAAGAAAGGCAAAGGTGGACAAATTTCAGGTGGATGATGTGGTGCTGAAGTGGGATGTAAGGAATGAGGAGAAAGGCAAGCACAGTAAGTTCGAGAACCTCTGGAAAGTTCCTTTCAAGATTGCAGCATATTGGGGTTAGAATGCCTTTCTTCTGAAGGAAATTAATGGGGAATATTGTCCAGGAGGGCCGATCAATGGTCGGCTACTCAAGCGGTACCACTTCTAAGTTATTAACACTGCTTCCACTGTCACTTTAAATACCATTTTATTTAAGTTTAGTTAGAGTTTGTTAAGTTAGTCTTAGAGTCATTTCAATGTAAAATTTGAGTCAGTTTTTTGGTCATTTCAGTTTCATAAATGAGTCAGAGTCCTGTGTTGTTTGTCGAAATAATGACTCCATAGCCTAATGGACAAAGGCACTTTCTAGATCTTCCAGATATCTGCTGTTCTTGGCACCTCCAAGGAGCTACCATCCCCCATTGGAGCCAATGTTAGAGTCGGTCTGGTCAGTCCTCTGCCAGAGATCAAAACTCTTTATGCATTTCATTTTTAGTTGTCCCACTCCATTCACTCAGTTTCATTCCACTAGGGGCATGCCATAATCTGACGAAAAAGGTCATGCTAGTCATTTCCCCTAATGTCTGGCTCCTACTGGCTTAGGTATTTTATCAATGATCACTAACGTCCATGACAGTCAAGGTCTAGCCCTTTAATGGACAAAAGTCATTTTCGATCATTAGGTCTAGGGATTAATCAATTTGGTCTTCAACCAAAGCCATGAAGTCTAGAGTGAGGCCCTTACAAAGTTATGATTCAAAGAGTTTCATCGTTATGTGGATAGACTTCGACTCTTCTTCAAAACTCTATTTTGAAGAAAAGTCAAACAGTGTCATTTGTTATAAAATTTTCAAAAAAGTCGTCAGTTTATTTCTTCAGATGCAGTCATGATTTCCGTGGCCAAATCTCCTGTCATGCAATCCCTGCAAAGAGTGCTGAAAATTTCATCAATTGAGCTAACATTTCAAAGGGAAAAGTGAAAATCAATGTTGCTTTAAGTCAGTGAAAAAGTGTCAAAACATAACATTAGAAAAATGGGTTTTTGAAGAAGCAAAAATTTAACGCATGACTTCCAAGTATTTCTATACAAGTTTTCACCAAAATCAAAGCCATTGTGCAAATCAAGTTCATAGGGAGACATCGCAAAGTGTTTGAGTGTGCATCGTGCATGTTTGGAGCAAAGTTCGAGGCAATTTTTAGGGCGCGACACATATACACAGGGTGCAGCGCACACAGAGGGCGCCGCACACACAGAGCCACCCCTCAATGCATTTTTTCAATGGGCACAATGCACACCCAGAGCATGGTGCACTGGGTTTGTCACACGGCGCACACCCAAAAAGGGCCAAAACCATGCCAATTTTCCTCAAATTTCTTGTGAAGCCCCTCAAATTGACAGGTAGGCTCTAGGACATGACTTGTTCATCAAAGTTTATAAATGATATGGTGGTTTATGGCTATGTTTGAATGCAACAAAACTCATAAAATCAACCACAAGAAAACACCAAAGGCCATTGTTGCTAGGGTTACATAATTGTGGTATTGAGGCTAAGGTTCCATTTTCACTCACCATTTTTCCCTCACCTACCATTTTTCCCTATCCTCCCTTTCTCATTTTTCCTATTATCCCTACCCTAAAACACTACCAAACCCTATTCCCTTTCCCCTCCTCTTATTTGTCAACATAAAACCACAAAACCCTACCTTGTAAAAACCCCAAAACCCTACCCTATCAAATACCCAAACCCCCTACATATCCCTAAACAAAACTTCTCCCCATATCCTCTATTCCTATCACATTACTCTCCTCCTAATACTCCCATTTGTTTCATTGTTCCCCTTGGTGGCAGATATCACAAAAGCACCTAGTTTCATACCATCATCAAAGGGCAACCTAAGTACAGTACACACAGCAGTCATGGCATCAGAACATTCATCAGAGTATGCGATGGAGACACAAAGTGATTCTTCCTCGGAAGAACAGGCTCCCAGGAGAGACCACAAGAGTGGAAAACATGTTAGGGATGAGCCAACTACCCTCACTAAATTGCAGGCCTGCCCTCTTGCCATGTCATGCTTCCGGCACCTATCATGTTTTGAATTTTATCAAAGGGTGGCTAATGTTAGAGTTCATCATGAGTTGGCCTGTCTTTTCGTGCTTCACCTACATGGAGGTTAGTCTATCTTGTCCAGGGTCACCTTCACATTGACAGCTGAAACTATCTCAGTGGAAACAGGCATACCAAATGTTGGAGAACAGTGGCATAAGAAAAAGAAGGTGGATAGGCAACACTATGAGCCTTACATTAAGGCTAGATTCTTGAGGTAGCTCACAAGAGTCTTTCCATTCAGATATTTGAAAGATGAGTATGCTCCGCTCATGAAATTGATCATGAAGTACTTCAGCTATGAGGGGAGGTTCTCTCGCCTATATGCCTACCACATCAGGTTGCTTATGCACTTTACCAGTGTGCAGATGATGAACCTCCCATTTTTCATTTGCAGGAACATAGAGAAGATGAAAACCTTCATGCAGCATAAGACCCCTGAACAATAGCTTAACAATGTTTATCCCTTTGCTCTTATCCGGATTTTGGAGGATCATCAGTTGGGATTGCGGGGCATTGCTTGGGTGGACTTCATCTCCCGTGATCTCTTCAGCACTTCACAGGTACTATCAGAGGCAGAGCAAGAGATAGGCGGTCCTTCTCATCAGTATGAGTACCATGAGACCACGACTATGCCAGTATTCGTGACATATCAGAGTGGCAGTAGGAACTTGTTTGCATCAGCAAAGCTAGTGTTATCTCCACCCAGGGTGGAAGGGGCCTCGCTTCCGGCATCGACTACACAGGTACAGGACAAGGGCAAGAGGCCCATGCATGATGAGGGGCCATTAGGTGAACAGGAGGCTGATTTCATCCTCATTCAGGATGATGATGCAGATGTGGAGAGTGCCCGACTTAGGATGACTATTCAGGAGCAGAACACAAAGATCCAAGACTTGTCACTCAATGTGGAGAGGGCCAAATGGATCATCGAGTATTTTGAGCAGAGGAACAAATAGCTTGAGGACCAGCATGAGATCATGGAGCTGCAAAACATCTGTGAGAATCGACAAGCTGCCCAACAAAGGAGGATCGAGCTCACTACCTTAGAGCAAGAGATCAACAATGTCTTTGAGTCTTGGCTAGAGCGGATCAACATCCACCTGGAGACACTACTGGAGAAGGCTAACATAGACAAAACCATACTGAGGAGGATGGTTTATCATTGCAGGGCATGGAGCATGAGTGCAAAGGCCCGGTTAAGGAGCTTGAAGGCAAAATTGAGCAAAGCAACAAAAGAGGCAAAAGAGGAAAAAGAGCAAGATCGGATTCAAATCTTGACTGAAGCCTCTGTGGCCTAGCATAGTGCCTCTTAGAGAACCTCTAGCCCAAATTTCGGGCAATTTTGGTCACATGGTAATTTTTTGGTAAGAACACAGGTTTTTTCTCCCTATGTGTCGCGCCACTGGCGCAGCGCTTAGAATTGGGAGCTCCAAACGACAAATGCCTTGCATTTTTGGATTCAGCATGCAAAATCACGACTACTGGTGGTTGGACAAGAAATTTGGGCATGATTTGAGTCTCCAGGAGGTCAAAAACACCCAACAAATGGCCTCTCTGCCCCTAGTTTGACACACAGTAAGCAATCTTGTGAGAATAAAGATTTGGAGGGTCAAATGAGCACCAAATTCAGAAATTCCACTAGCGTTGGAAAGTAGACAGACCATGATTTCCAACAAGTACACTTGGGAACATTTTGGACTCCTACAAGTGCCTCAAAACAGCCATCAAAGTGGCATAGTGCATATTGAATTTGGTGTGGCGCATATAGGAAAAAAGGCTAAATTCACCTTCGTTTCGCGAAATTTCGATTCGCGACTTTCCACACTTGGGCCCACTCATCTACATTTCAGTTTTTCGGCACCTAAGGCAGAATTTAAAGTATTTGCACTCCAGATTGGCTTCTATCCAAGTGGAAAAGGAAGGAAAACAGTCACCCAAGCCATTTTTCATGTTTGTAACGCTGCACCCGTAGCTAATGGTTGGCTTTCCACCTCCATTTTGTAATGATTCGAGTAACTCCCCAACCCTTGGGCGTTCTATCTCCTCATGGCACGTTCTATATATTGTATGCAAACCATTTGCAAAAGATTGGTTGGCTTGTAATTTCTGGGAGACTGTGGGAGAGAAACTCTGTTTCTTCATTGTATATTTTGACAAAGGATTAATGAAAGGCAGCGGCTCTGTTTCATGAGATTCATGTGGTTGTGGGTGTAGCAAATGTGTTTCTTATGTTTCATATGTATTTCGTTACATTTCATAGTTCATTTCATATTCATTTCCAGTGAAATTTTATAAGTTAGATAAGGTAGAATTCAATTTTATTACGCTGCCTGTGGGAAACTTTCATGTTCAGTGTTCTTTCTTCTGTTGAAAAGGATTCATGTACGTATGCCCTTTTCACCCTCCTAAGCAATCTCTCCATTCCATGCTATTTCAAACTAAATTGCTAGACTTTCCGCCTGTCTTGCCTCACGAAGTAATCTGTGCCTTTGTATTTCATCCTCTGCTCATTGTTGTCCATTGGTCCCATACCATCCAAGAAACACAGTCATTCATAAAAATCGCTTTCTTGTATCCATATTCACTTACTAGCCTAAGATCAATATTTCACAGTAAGTCATCTCATACCATTTCGTTTATCTATTCACTAAGCGTGACTCAGAGAGAGCCCTCTCCTGTTCTGGTAGGGCTAGCTACCAGACTGAGCGTGGTTTGTGGTTACCCTGAATTTTTCCTTCCTTCAGCCTAAGGCGGATTTTGGTGCTAACAGGGCCCATAGTTTTGGTGCTTCATCTCCTAGGGTTAGGTTTTTGGATGCTTATGGTTTTCCACGGTTTCTCAATAATAAATAGTCCTTCGAGCCTCATTATAACACAGTTTAGAGGCATGTAGTTGCCACATATATTCTCAGAGATAAGATACCATCACCTGAGCTAGTTTATTTCCATTTCTATATGTAAGCATATTTCAGTTTTTTGATATTAATGAAATGAAGTTTTATTTCTATTGCACCTTTGTGTTTATGTGTATATATGTATTTTGTTGCATACCTGCATAATCCTAAATCAATGGTATCAAAGTGGTCTTCTCTTTCTTTGTTTTTCTTTGCATGTCCCCAACAAGGTCAAGGTAGAAGGAGTTAGGGATCAAACTAGTTGAACCTTTGCAAGACCAACCTCCTAAAATCTGATGACCTCCCATGATAGAAGAAAAGAAAGATGAGGGGGTAGGATAGCCTTTCAAAATATTTCTTGTGGAAGCCCTCGAGTGACAAAGGAACATGATGATGGATAAATTTTCTCAAATCCTTCAGTGGCTACCCACAAATGACACATATTCACCTAACAACCACTCTAGAGGTGCCACTCCTTTTAAGGTACAAGGTAACTTTGACATTCCCATATTTGAAGGACAAATAGATGCAAACGCCATATATAGATGGTTAAATATTTTGGAAGGATATTTTTCAGTTTATGACTTTTCGAATTAGGAAAAGATTAATTTTGCACTCCTTAAAGCCACCCCACATGTCAAGCATTGGTGGGAAACCTACTATGAACAAAAGGACAAGAGGGAATCCTCATTGATTTCAACTGCACCCACTTGTAATTCTTTCTAAGACACCATCAAGCAAAAAAATTACCTTGTCAGCAAATATTAATATAGATATATAAAATGGATGACGTTGTGACAAGGAAGGGACCAAGATGTGTTAGAGTTCACAAATGTTTTCCATACCCTTCGCACGAAGCTGGGTTTCAAGGATTTTGAGCAACACTTGGTACTCAAGTACCTCGACTATCTACAAAACTACATCCATGACGGGATGGAGTTCTTGGAGATCTCCTTTCTTTGTGCCACTTATCAATACGCTGTCAAGGTCAAGTAGAAATTTAAACAGAAGAAGCAAGAATTTTGATCTGTGAATCAGAAGCAAGGGAAAGGTGCCCAAAATCGTAGAACAAAGGACAAAGCCAAGGTGGGGTGAAACAAGAAAACTTGTTGAAGCCACAAGAAAATAGCAACGCCATGAAGATAAATAAGGACAAAGGGAAATGGTGTGATTTCCATAATTTCCCCAATCACAACACAGGTGAGTGCTTTGGTGGTTGATATAAAGGCTTTCAAATCATATTCATGTTCTGAATTTGAGTCAAACGATGACAAGGGGAATGACATAGGGAAGAAAATTATTGATGTAGAGCCTTGTGCCACTATTTTCACCACCAGGATCCAAAAGGATGAGCTCGAAGATCCAAAGGAGGGGCAACGGCTCTTCCACTCACAAATGTGGGTAAAGGGTTCTCCACTACAGTTCATTATTAATTGTGGCAGCCAAAAGAACCTCATTTCAATAGAGGTTGTGATGCAGTTGGGCCTACCAACCAAACCACACCTACATTCATATACCATCAGGGGGCTTTACCAATGGTGAGATTTTCGTGTCAGCCCACAATGTTGCTTTCCCTACAACATCAAGCCCTTCATGGATCAGGTATTGTGTGATTTTTCTCCTCTTGAAGTTTGTGATGTATTATTAGGATAACCATACTTGTGGAAGTTCCATGTTATGTATGAGTCTAGGCCTGACACTATTATTATTAGTTTGGGCAATAACTTGTACAGGATATTGGAGGTAGCATGCCTACCACTATATCTTTGAGCACTACAAAGCAATGCAATAAGATCATTTCCTAGATTGTGAAACTTGTTTTCCTTATGATTCACCATGAGGGAAAGAAGAAGAGTATGGCCATGATATCTAGGAAGGGCTCCTCCACACGAAAAAAATAGATGGACAAGGTTGTGGAGGAGTACAAGGACATCTTCACCTCACCCATAAGGGACATCTTCATCTTCACATCTTCAATACCTCCATCAATTTGACTCTGAGTGTGACACTACCCATTCGACTGATCTATTGACACTATATTATGGAGAATGATGAAATCAAGAGAAAAATTCAGGAGCTGTTGCAGAAAGGGAAAACCAATCCAAGTTCATCACCCTATGGGAGCTTGACCATGTTGGTATAGAAAAAGGCCAGGACCTGGGGACTCTATATTGACTATCAGGCACTGAAGAAGATCACTGTCTGGAATAGGTATCTAATCCCATGGATTGATTACCTTATGGAACAACTCAAGGGGACCAAGTTTTTTAGCAAGATTTACTTGAAGTCTGGTTATAACTAGGTACTAATCAAACCCTCATATGTGTGGAAGACTACCTTCAAATACAAGGAGGGCCTTTTCAAATGGTTGGTCATGCCTTTCGGGTTGACGAATGTCCCCACAACCTTCATGAGGCTGATGGATGACATATTTTGACCCTTCACCAACTCATTTATGGTGGTGTATTTGGATGACATTATGATCTTCAGCCATAGTTGGGAAGAGCACCTCCACCATATTCAACAGGTCCTCCAAAGCCTGCGACAACACAAGTTGTGTGCCAATTTGGAGAAATGCACTTTTGGTGTGACCCAGGTTCAGTATAATCATTGATGAGAGAGGTGTGCATGTGGACCCAAACAAGATACATGTGATTTGGGATTGGCCAACCCCAACCACTCTAAGAGATCTCTGCATCTTTTTGTTCTTGTCAATTTCTACTATAGGTTCATGTTGGGGTTATCTCATATCACTTGGCCTTTTATTCAAGTCACCAAGGGAGGAGAAAAGGAAAAGTCCCTTTGGTTTGATCCCAACTGAAGTTGTTTGGTGAGTTGAAGGATCACCTTTTCTCTGCACCAGTGCTCACAATACCAAACCTACAACAACCATTTGAGATCAAGATAGATGCCTCCAACTATGCTATTGGTGTAGTTATTACTTAGAAGGGGAATCCAATTGCATATCACAGTGAGACAATTTTAGACATAGTCTGAAAGTATCCCACCTATGAAAAAGAGATGTATTCCATTGTGCAAGTCTGCCGAAAATGGAAGCATTACATTATGGGGAAGGAAATGTTCATCCATGCAGACCACCGACCCGTGCAGCTCATACAGACACATGGGATGTTGCAAAATGATCACGATCAGAAATGGTCTACATACCTACAACAGTTCCATTTGAACATTAAGTACAAGAAGGAAAAAGCCAACAATGTTGCATACTGCCTCAACTGATTGCTAGTCATGGCACTAACCACTGTGCTCAACTCTTGTGGGAACGAGACTATGGTATGGTCTCATATTTACAAGAGAAATCTAGAATTCAACAACACATACTAGATGCTCCTAAAAGGAAAGAAAGTTCTAAATTTTCACCTCCAAGATGCACTATTATGCCGCCTGGGACACCTCTATGTTCCTTCAAGTGAGTGTTCCAAGATGATATCGGAGGTTGTTGAGCCACTATATTTTCATCACTATTACCATTTATTAACATATATTTTATCCATTCCTACCATTATTTTATCACATTATTTATCATAATTTATCATATAATTCCATTTCATAATTACTTATCCTATTGTGGATAAGTAATAATTGTTATCCTTTATTTTTAATAAATTGATGATTATTAGGCATGATTTTTCCAATGATGGTTTATTAATGAACTTTTTATAATATCACTCATGATTTTAGTCTCTAGGATCTCTTCCAAATTGCAAAGTTGATCTTCATCACATAGTCAAATATTCCAACTCAGCAATTCGCTGGGATAAAAGTGGTAGTTTGGCGTTGGACGTTTATGGAAAATGAAGATGAATCTTGAAAATACGAGACACAATTTTTTTGTAGAATGGACCAAATTAGTTTTCAAATGAGCTATTTTCGAAAATTCAATCTAGATTTAAATAAATGCAAGGTTCTTTGAAGGTGATTTTCACATATTTGTTGTGGTTATTTTCCAAATTCTACCAATTTTAATACCAGATTTGACTTATTCCATCTGAATCATGATGGAGATATTGAAGAATATAGGGAAAATATATTTAGAATGATTCTTCCTAGCATGATAACGATTTTTGAAGTATTTATGAAATTTAGTATTAGCTTGATCTTTCATTCATTATTAGTGTGTGAGTTAGCTTCATCAAACCGCTACCAAAAAAAAGAGACAGGAACACACATGATTAGCTTTCTGCCAGGGCCAAAAACTCTCCCTCTTAGAGAGCAAAAACCATGCAAAATTCTTTTTATATAGATTTCATTGATAAATACAAAGACCATAACCCTTGACACAGTTAGCCTCTCCAAGACCAAG
This sequence comes from Pinus taeda, assembly GCA_000404065.3. Taxonomy (NCBI): domain Eukaryota; kingdom Viridiplantae; phylum Streptophyta; class Pinopsida; order Pinales; family Pinaceae; genus Pinus; species Pinus taeda. Next base: position 325,242 of record APFE031634805.1, read on the forward strand.
ATACCTTATCCTCCTCCTTGTTGAGATCGACATGACTTTTGCACCGCTGGAGCGATTGATGTTACATCACTGAGATTATTATCATAGGCTCTTCATTATATTATAGAGATCTCTTTGTCTTTATTAAGATATTTCATCGTGACCTTAATTATTTCCCTTGATCATTGCACCAAGGGCTTTACTGCTGTTACAAAATGCTTGGATCGTCACAGTACCCGCTTTGGAGTCATCATCATGTTGAATATGAGCAGCAGAGAGTATACGTTATAACAAAAGTGTCGAGGCAATGAGGGAAATGATAGAATAATTTTGTTTCTCCTTAAGACGAGATAGTGAGAATGACACTATACGCATACAGTCAGGATTATGTGGTCGTTTCCATCACACAATTACATTCACTTCCATGTAACAGGTCCACTGAGATTGTGATTACATCCTTTCTCACATTGAGATCCATACCTTCCATTGTTGTCAAGACTGTATCTTCAATACTGTAATCAAGTATAACAATACACTGCAAGGATATGCGAGGAGGTAAGATACCTTTATATGCCAAGATAATATGTTGAGTATGTAAGTCACTTACGTTTAGGTTGCTACAAGAATGTCATTGAGTTCAATGAATCAGAACTGTTATGCGAAATCATATATTTTGAGATTGTTATTACAGGAGGTGTGTTTATCCCAAAACTCATGATGTCACAATGTTCACATCCACAATATTCTCTAATATATCCATCCACGAACTTCACCTTTAAACCATAGGTAGGCTGAGAGTAGATCAGTCCGAGTTCTGCTACTCCTTATACCCATCTAAGGAGGCAGTTTTACCCTAGATCTAGCCCATTGAAATGCGGATCTTATGTTCCTTCATCACTTGAAATTTCAAATACTAATTGCGAAATTTCTTGAATCATTTGCAATGACCCTTCGTGGGTATATATAGTAGTTTGTGTGCATATAATAAGCTGACATAAATCCATGAATCAACGTGACCTTCTGATCAAGCCGACATGACTTTAAATTATGCATTTATATTATTTTGAGGCCGACATTAAGATCTATTGTTTTTCGCTTGCCGATTTCTTGGAGGATTTCGCTTGGTCTTTGGAGGGTTGTTACACATATTATAGGCTAGAATACATTACACATAGGCTCTTAAGGGATATTCAATACATGACATGACTCTTTGACAATTACATAAAAACCTAAAGACATCAAGAAGAAGTCTTTGACCAAATTACACTTCTTTCTCATGAAACCCATGAGGCAAGATTTATAATAATAATTTATTGCGTCATTCACAAAGATCATGTCATTATGAAGACTGAACTTAGTTATATTTTCTTCAACAGTGCCTCTTAAATAGGGAGGTATTCATAATGGTATGTGGTCATTTTCAATATGAAGAATTTCTCATAAGAAGAATCAGATTTGAAATCCATTTGTTATAGCATCATTTCAACCAACATTGTTTCCATATAGTAAGGCATTGACTAACAACTCCATCTCTCACTTATATTAGAGCACAATGTTGGGAAGACCAATGAATGATAGACATGCATCATCATGGTATTTCTTAGGGTCATACCCACCTGGGTGTTCTCCGAGTATGCCCTAATAGGACTATTCTCATCTTGGGTTCCCAGCCCTCAAGAATATCAGTCCCCTTGCCCACTCTTGTCTCGGATGCCCTACCACATCCTCAAAGAGTGTGAGATGCCAGATGATTACACAATCCTCCATTTTTTCTTCCAAACTAAAGACAATAATATTGTTTCTAACTCTCCCTCTTAAACAAGAGCGAATTCCATGTTTCTCTTTTCTCAGAAACTTATTCGAGTTCCTTTGCTAATAGGAACTTACCAGAGTTCCCTCTTACCCAGGAACTCTATCATCAGTGCTTTATAGGGTATTCTGGTTTACAGATGATCTGAGACTTTGATGTCCTCAATTTCTTCATATGTAGGGTTCAACCATCCATCACTTTCCTCCATCATGTCATTCCTTCTTTCCCGAAAGGTATCTTCCTTGGCTCAACATATGGGGCTTCCTTCACAAGCTTCTATGTCTTCACTTTCCTTCAATAGTAATTGCTCTGCTTCATAAGGTACATAGTTGTGACATCCTTCACAACTCCTTTCCTTGATCCTGCACACATATCCAGACTTTTCCAAGAGGTCTAATCCAAAAAACAAATTACATGTCACCTTTTGGTGATGGATTTCTCCAGTGACATCTTCTTGTAGGTATCAATAATCTTGAATTCACGTTGATACATCTCCCAACGATATCTTTTGTCAAGGGTCCTCATCTGATCAGGCTTCCATTAAAGTCTTCACATCATTCCAGGAGTTTTCCTACTCAAGTCTTCCTGATCCTCTTGATGTTCACTACCTTTGTGATTGTTTCATGTTTCACGATCTCTTCCATCCTCATGTCTTGCATTCCTAGGAAGGCACATAGTTCTTCAATGGTCTTCAACTACCTCATACTACATAATGATGAAATATTATGTTGATTTCATCTATTCTGACTTATGTCTTTCTGCATTCTTTCAGAGGAGGAGATCTATTCCCTTTTTTATCATGTTTGATCTTTTTTTTTGCAACCACATATCATGACATTACAATATCAAATTCAAATACAAAGACACTCATACATACCTTATTTTCCTTCCGATATTTTCTTGTGGATTCCTTTATTGAAACTATTTTCAATCCCTTGGTCTACTCCATTCTTCATGTCATTGAACCACCAACTCATGAGTTCCAAGAGTTGGAATTTCTGATCAGACATTTGATGCCTTCGTGGACTAGGAGATCCTCTGGTGTGATCTCTATTAGAGATCCTTTAGGATCTAGTACATCCCGATCTGGAAAATGTTTCCTTTGAATGACTTCTTCCTTTTTCTTCAAAATATAATAAGATTCCCAAGAGCTATTTTCTTCATGATTCCATACGAGCTCTTGATGCCACGATACCTCTTACTATGTTCATATTTGCAGGGACTTCTGATATGATCCTTTTGAGAGGGATGCCATCTCATCCATAGTTAAGATCCATTACTCCATCTTTCTCTTGATCCTTTCCTCAACTTTCTCCATCTGTCAGGTAATATTTTCATAGTACTAATCTTTCTTTTCTTATCTGCACTTATTTCTATTCTATCATTTTTCCTTTCTCTATCTAACATAGAGACCACAAACTGTTGATCAAGGTAACGTTTTTGCTTATGGACATCTGTTACCTTTCTTATCAATATCAGTATCAATGATGATTATTTTCACAGATCTCTCCATTGATATTTCATGAAGATATTTCTCCAGTATTTGGCGCCTTCTACACTTTATTTCATAGAGTATATTCTCTTGTGTATCCTTTCTTTCTTCATAGAACCTTAACAGTTCTCATGAATTCAAAGGAGACCTTGAGGTACTGACTTCACTCCTTCATGAGGATTCTGTCAATCCCACTGCAAGAACTTTGTCTAACCTAAAGATTTTCTTGCACTGATGAAGTCAATAAACTAAAACTTGATTACAGAATAAAAGATAATTAGTTGATACGTGAAGACACGAACTTCACCTTGATCATGTTGGCAGTAGTTGAAGCAGATATATTGGCCGAGATCTTTATATTTCCCTTCAACAAATTGGTGATACATATTGAATTGAAGTTACTTCACGATCCATAGAATAGCTTTTGATTTGAGTATTGTTCATATACATTCTCAAATATGATATCTTAAGAAGGATCCAAACTGAGTTGTGGATAATCTTGTCAAAACCGTTGTTGAGATTTGAAGCCTATTGATATCTGAAACCCGTGCTATTGCATATTGATCTCTGATCTAGGATTCCATTCTACCATGTAGATCTTCAACTGCTTTGATGTCTTGATTCCCGATTGTATCTTATCTGCCCTTATTTTGACTACTGAAACCATTCCCTCTGATACCATGTTGAAGAATCTAGGAAAAGTATATTTAGAATGATTCTTCTTAGCATGACAAAAATTTGTGAAGTATTTATGCAATTTAATCTTATCTTGATCTTTCATTCATTATTAGTGTGTGATTTAGCTTCATCAAACTACTACCAAAACAAAAGAGACAAGAACACAAATGATTGGCTTTCTGCTGGGGCCAAAACCTCTCCCTCTTGGAGAGGAAAGCCTATGCAAAATTTCCCTTATAGAGATTTCATTGACAAATACCAAGACCATAACACACAGTTAGCCTCTCCAAGACCAAGATACCTTATACTTCTCCTTTTTGAGATTGACATGATTTCTTTATTGTTGAAGCCATTCTTGTTGCATCATTGAGATTTTCAACATAGCCTCTTCATTATATTACAGAGATCTCTTTGTCTTTATTAAGATATTTCATCATGACCTAAATTCTTTCCCTTGATCAATGCGCTGAGGTCTTTACTGTTGTTACACCAAACTTGGATCATCACGGTACCCTCTCTGGAATTTTCATAATGTTGACTGTGAGCAACAAAGAGTATACATTATAACAAAAGTGTCGAGACAGTGAGGGAAATCATATAATCATTGTGTTTCTCCTTAAGCCGAGATAGTGAGACTTAGAATATATGAGGACAATCAGGATTCTAAGGTTCTTTCCATCACACAAATACATTCAGTACCATGGAACACATCCACCGATATTGTGATTACATCCTTTCTCGCACTGAGATCCATACCTTCCATTGTTGTCAATATTGTATCTTTGATATTGTAATCAAGTATAACAATACGCTGTGAGGATATATGAGGAGGTAAGATACCCTTATATGCCAAGATAATATGTCGAGTATGTAAGTCACTTACATATAGACTGCTACAGGAATGTCATTGAGTTGAAAGAATCAGAACTGTTATTTGAAATCATATATTTCGAGATTGTTATTAGCAGAAGTGTGTCTATCCGAGAACACATGTTGTCATAGTGTTTACATCTGAAATCTTCTCTAATCCATACATCCAATAACTTCACCTTTAAACCATAGGTAAACCAAGAGTAGATTAGTTGGGGTTCTACTGCTCCTTATACCCATTCGAGGAGGTAGTTGTACCCTAGATCTAGCCCACTGAAATTCTGATCTTCTGCTCTTTCATCACCCGAAATTTCAGAGGCCAATTGAAAAATTTCTTCAATGCTTTACGCTAAACCTTCATGGGTATATATAGTAGTTTGTGTACATATATCCATGCAATGGCAAGAATAGAAAGAATCAAACAACATCACAACCATCTCAGGGTGTGGAAACTTGGTTCCAGCATCCCCCCATACTACTTCGGGTGAGACTACAGTTCATGCTCTGCGGGCTGATACCGAAAGGGCTACTAGTGTAGGAATTTGTTTGGCTAGATAACGATGAACCTGGGTCAGGCCCCCACAAGTCAACAAATGGTTCTGCCATTGGGACTAGAATCTTCATAAGAGATGTGTGATGTTGTATCATTGGAATTTAACTAAGAAAGAGACTGGAGACTGGTTGGATAGAAAGATCCACGCATTCGTAGTGCAGGAGAACAGGAACCCATGACTGACAATGGAAAAATGGTTGGACAGATACCTATATACAGAAATCCACAAGATCTTTTGTTGCTCCTTCCCTATTGATCTATACGAGTGGATCATGCAGCTATAAGATAGCCAAGAAAGATGGAAACTTGACGGTCTTATTGTGTGGAACCCCAAGCTAATACAAAAATTGGAAGCATTTGAGGACAAGATCACCCGTGTTGTTGATCATTGGCTCAATCACATCACAGGAGGATTTGTGACTAAATTCATGGTTGACACCTCAGTCAGCTACAGTGAGGTGGAGAAACACTTTTTCAAAGGACTGCAAGGTAAGTATGTAAAATCTTGAATACCTGGATTAAAATGCTATTGTGCGAAAAATGGGTTATGTAACTACCTTGATGTTTGAAACTAAGCAAAGCAGAAAAACTTACAGGAACAAAGGAAAAAAGGGTTTGATTTATAGTCCATTGATTTCTCCTCTGTGAGGTGATGGGGAAGAGATAGTGAATATTTCTCCATGAAGTGATATTCAGCTAATAAGACAAGGATTCCCATGAATACCACCTCTTCCCACACCACCTCCAACTTCACCGCCATCACCTCCAACTTCGCCCATACCACCTCCACCTCCATCGCAGTTCAGTATGGAAAATACAGTGAAGCTGCCTTTGTTCAAAGGCTTGGGAAATGAGGACCGGACCAATTCTAATTTGTTGTGAAGGCTGTATGGGAAGCTCAAGGTGTTACAGATGATCATATAAATAAGGCAACACTGGTTAGTGCTTTGCAAGATCACGTGCTAACCTGGTATATTAAGTACTCTAATGATAACCTGAATGTTCAAGTGGCAGACATCCATGTAGCAATAAATAAAGAATTTATTAGGCCTAAATCTGAGGTGCAATCGATTATGGGATTCAAAGAAATTGCGATGCAACTAGGTGAGATGCCTTGGGAACCAGATTAGAGGTTGAAGTGTACAATCCGTGAAGACAACATGAATTTGACAGATGGGCAACATCGTGAGTGGTTTGTGGCTTCACTACTACCACACTTAAGGAGTGCGCTATCACAGCAGAAGATAACCACATAGGCGGAGGCCTTGGAGATTTCCATGAGACTACATGAAACTCTGACGCAAGATCCAAATCTAGGAGTTTAGTAGATCCATGCACAACTGAAGAATCTGTGCCTTGAGATCCAAAGTCTGAAGTGGGATAGGATGTTTCGACCAGAAGTGTGCAAGGTGGTATGGTGCTTGAAATGCAAGAGTCAGGGTCACGACAAAGACCATTGCCCGGTCTTTCAAAACTATATTGCAAGAGGAGGATCGATGTCTTTAAGGCTAGAGGCTTGAGAAAAACCTAGCGTAGGGCTTGCATTATGGTGTGCTATCTGTTAGGTAGGCGGAAAACATGCCATGGATAACTATCACTTGCTACAGAAGTTTGTACAGCCACCGCAACAACTGTTCTACAACTTTTGTAGGTTAGTAGGGCATGATGAGCGTACTTGTAGGAGATATGAATTAATGATGGATAGAACTCCCACCTATAGGGTTCAGGTCGAAATGCGACCCCTTGACCAGAGCGCAAGGATGGCATGGATAGGATTTCAGGGGTGCAGATGAGGCTGAGGCAGAGGAGGACCTAGTAGAGGTCGAGGATAGTTGATTTGCTACAATTGCAGAGGACCAGGGAACTATGCTCGCGATTGCACTAATCCACCTACAAGTATTTCACACTATTTGATCATGAAATGGAAGACTTTCCTACACTGATAGCTAGGATACATGAAAAATGGGCGCTACTGCCTCTGCTGACTTAGATCCTATAGATGATGAGGTCTGAGCCACATGAAGAAGATCCAAATGTAAATATGGTGCTGAGAAGTGGAATCACGACAGGAGATGACAAGGGAAAACAACGAGAGGATAGTACATGGGTTCTCAAAGCTTCGATGAAGGAGACTGAGTTCGATTTGGAACACGCACATGAAACCTTCATGGAATCTAAGAAGAGCTTCATTGAGTCCTCCACCTCAAGAAGCAAGGATAAGCCTAAGTAGGAGATGGGCCCCTCTAAGATCAAAACTTTCTTGGAGAACTATATGAAGTTATTACATGATAGTAAGGCTGTGAAAAGGTTCCAAGAGCTCATCAATAAATGTGTTGGGATCACGCTAGGTGAGCCACGTGTAGTACGAAAGATTAGTAAACATAAAACAAGGACGTGATGAGAGATGAGACTGACCATGCAAATAGGAGAGTATGAAATGGATCAGGGTTTTTTGGACCTCGAGTCAGACATAAATGTCCTACCGAAGAAGACTTGGGAATGAACAGGAGACCTATGCTAAAATGGTCTCCGATTCAGTTAAGGATGACAAATCAGTATAATATCATCCCCATGGGACACCTAGAGGGGGCGACTGTGGATATTGAGGGAGCAAGCCCACTGGCTGATTTTGAAGTAATAGAGATAGTGGATGAAAACAATCCCTATCCTGTGCTCCTGGGAATTGACTAGGCTATTTATATGAACGAGGTAATCAATCTGAAGAAGTGAAAGATGATCTTTGAGAAGAAATCACTATGCATAATAGTACCCCTCAATCTTTATGAAGAATCACGCTATACTGAACCAGTCTATGATTATGAGTATGATGATGATCTGGACTGTCTCTATAAGATAACAGAGGGAGTCCAGGATTGGGTGAACCCCACCACAAATGGATGGATTACATGGGATTTCAAGAGTTCTTGCACTTTGGACTCCAATGAAGAAATAGAGCGCTAGCAGCATCGGTTACATGAAGTAACTATGCTGAATTGCAACATGATGACCTGGTCACTGCGCTGTGTGTCGTTAGAGGTAAGAAATTTTGCTACTTATGATGGTTTGAATGAGGTAGATATATTTTTTGATGCATTTGAAAGGGAGGTACCAGAAAAGTAGCACTTTTAGGAATTACACTGGGCACTGCGTGCTACTCCTGCAAGATGGTGGGGTACGCACAAGGGAAGCTTTGATGATTGGAGTGAATGTAAGAGAATGATGAGAACTCACTTTGCGAAGTCGAAGACGTGAATTATAGAAAAATATGATGGGCAAGATGATCTGTGTGTGCATTTGGCCAAATGGGCCCAGGCTTATGAAGAAAAACCCCAACCTAAATGGGTGCACTTGTTCTTTCATACCTTGGATGTTGTCCCAATGAATTCGTACGTAGAAACAAATATTCGCCATTGGATAGGTGAATGGGATATCGTATGTGAAGGGTTCATGATGACATTCAGTTTTGAGGATGGGTTTGAATATATTCATGAAGCACTACAAGAATTGAAAGCATCAATCTTTAGGATATCATGGGATCCTTTAGACTTGATTTAGCCTGAATAGGTTATTCAACTGAGTCGTGCACTAGAATGTTATAATGTAACTGCCGAAGAAGAGTACGAGAATCTGTGGAAGATTAACATTCCAAAAATAGAAGGTCACTGTGAGGTTCAAGGATGATAAATTGAGAACCCTGATATATCCAAACCATTGAAGAAAAACAAGTAAACATTGGTACGGAGGTAGAACCCGAATTTGCAAAGATTGGAGACTATTGGGATGACGTGACGGTGGATAAGGATGTTGAATTTCTCAGCGAATACCAGGATTTATTCCCTACCAAGTTTATGAATCTGAAAGGGTTAATTAGGGACCTAGGTATGATGAAGAATACATTGAAGCCCAATGCGAAGTTGGTTAAGAAAAGGCCTCACCGTCTCTGTCTGAAATATAAGGAAAAGGTCTACTTAGAGTTGGACAAGATGCTCACTGCAGGCATCATTGAGCCCATGGAAGAATCTGACTGGGTAAGTCAATGGTGGTACAAGAAAAGAAGCGTAAGGATAAAATAAGATATGCATGGTATTGGAAATAATACTGAGAGGGGGGGTGAATCAGTATTATCATATCAGTAAAACTTTTTCATTTTCACACTCAGATTCATATACGCGACTTCAGTTAAGGATATCCGCGTATATACGCGACTATGTTAGGTTAAACCAGTGTATATGAAGTAATCTAATGATTAAGTTAGCTTATCTTCAGTAAATATATCAGAACATTACTAACCACATTAACAGTAAATAGGTGCAGTAAAACAGAACAGATCATCACACATAAAGAGCACACATGAACACCATGATATAAGGTGGAAACCCAATGTACTAGCCGATCCATTTACTAGTAGCAGGCTACTACCTGCTACAATGCTCAAAGATTTCCTTTAGCTCTTGTACTACTTAGATACTAGTACGTAGGTGCTGACCTACAATCTTCTCTCCTCCAGGTACCACGTTTCATCAATTTTCAGACTGGATACACTGAAGCACACACATAATCTGAAGGCAGTTTCATCAATTTTCATACTGGATACATCAATATCATTGAATCACACAATCAATCAACACTTAGCATTATCAATCTCTGAATCACCCAATACTGAATCACTGAACCCTGTCAACAAAAGCAGTCACCAGGACACAGAGCAGAACCCTGAACACTATTCAAAACCAACTGTATCATCAACATCATAGCTTAGATGGTATACGCTATTTGGAAGAACCAAACCTGCGTACATACGCGTTTTTACCAAAGCCAACCCGCGTATAGATCTATAAATATTCAATCATGACTTGCGGTGATTTCAAACTTAAGTTATACCCAGTTCGGATCATTACATGCGTCAGTATATAGATCTAGAATAAACATAATAAATCATATAGAGATAGTTCATTTCAAACCATTTGATCCCAATCTATCCTTAGATCTTGTTCTCCATCAACTTGTGAGATCCCTCCTTAGCTTAGATCAAGCAACCCATAACCTGCATACTGGATCTCATCCTTCATCAGATATTCAAGATTTTCTCCATGCATTTGCCTAATGATCTTCTTCTCCTTTTATAGTCTTAGGTCTTTCTCAATACCATGGTCCAAAACCATAACAAACCAATACCATCAACTCAATACTAGGGATCAACACGTCTGTCGAGATGCCATGGTCCAAAAACCATAGGTCCAAATTCCAAGGACTAACCGCCACGGACCATAGGTAAGCTTTCCAACATATACGCGCTTTTCCTTGTATGAATTTGCGTGCATACGCATACGCGACTTTGTAACGACTAACTTGCGTGTATAGCGGATCTGTCACGATGAACCTGCGTATATGTATTTTCTCTTCATTCTTGTAGTCTTGTTCATCAATTCCTTGCTGCTGACCTTCTGCACTTTGATTTGTCATCTGTGTGGTTTGCCATCAAGGACAACACTTGTCTCATAGCAAGGCTGGACTGCTACAACAAGCGTTGGACCTAAGGTAAGATCGAAAAACATTTGAGTTCTCATAGAATAATGTGTGTTTAGAGAAGGATTGCTCTTGTTTGGTTTGTTTGTCACTAGAGAGTCTTAGACTCCTAGGGAGGTTAGGTTTGTCCGCAAAAATAACTCTTCCCGCATGACAAATTGGCGACTCCTGGGGAATCCATTGATGGGTTTGATTTTTCCTTTGATTGTTACTTTGATCTGAAAAGAGTCTTGTTTCTTTTGATTTTTGGTTGCTTGACTGTGTTTTTGGGTGGCTTAGCTTAGGGTCGAATTAGAACTTAGGTTTTCTTTGTTTTACAGAAGTACGCACCCTCTGAGTTTGACACAGTGCGTACTTGTGTGCACTGTATCTGTGTACACA